>JAVSBS010003159.1:61731-91127 GCA_033124195.1 Coracias cyanogaster
TTCAGATCTAGATTTTTGTCCTGGCTTATATACAGAACCAAGATCTGGATGCAGATCTCAAGCTATCAAGAATTCCATATTTATGGTTTGGATTTGGGCTGAAGTTCAGTTTTACAAGACCAAGAAGTGAACTAAAGCATGGAAGCAAATCATTACCAAAATCAACTTACAATAAGCCATTACTGACTTCTTCAATGAACAGAGTAAAAAAAAACCCAAGACATAATTTGAACTACTGCTACTTTCCCCCTTCTTTTCTCCATCATATTCCAGTATTATTCTCTTATAATATCTCTAAAGTTATAGTCAGCTCAAAAAAATAATGTTTGGTAAGCATAGCCATATGCTTTTCATCAATATTTTATTTTGAAATATGGTGAAGATTTGCGTTGCATGATGAAAAATGTCTCTCTCTAAACATCATTTTCTAATGGACTTTTTTAATGTCCCATAAAATGTGTTAATTTTTACTTGTCCGCTGCTGTCAATGAAACAAACTATTATTTCTTTCTGTAGAACCAAACTCCAAACAAGAATGTCTGGAATATCAAGACTAATGATGTACAAAGTCCCTTCTGGCCTGAGCTTCTATTGAAAAATAATTGGATGAATTGGTGATTCTTACATTTCATCTAGCATGCCACTGTGAGTAATTCCATGGTGCCTTCTTGGCCAAAGCTTGGCCATTTAAGCACTTGGTGAAAATCTATTTGGATAGACTTGGTGTAGGAATATGTCAGATAGCATCAGAGTAAGAAAGAAAGTGCTTTGGAATAGCATTGCCTATGTTGTCACAGCATCTAACGCTGTGCAAACGGCATACTGACTGTGACTTCAAATCTCTGCCACTGTGTAAATAAGAAACGATGAGGATGCTAACCATAAAAGTAAAGCTGGTGACAGGCAAGGGAATTCAGATGGTGGAATAGGCCCTTGTGTGGTGTAAATTATCACGGTACCATGTGATGTCAGTGGAGTTACAATTTACTCAAAGAACTGCCTCTTTGCCTTGCCAAGAAATCATGATATGGGCTGTCACCTCTCAGAATGGATTAATGAACCAGAACAAAACAGATGCCATCTTGCCAATGCTCTTATTTGGATCACAATTTTCCACAAGTTTTTAACAGAAAACAATTAACAGAAAAAAAAAATTATTTTTCTTCCAAATCCTTCAGACAGTAATTCTAAAACATGTATGCGCTGTCTTTGCCTTCCAGTTAATTTGTTTTCCAGTGAATTTTTCTTCTGTTCCTTTGCCCCATCTTATTGTTGCTGGATTTGAAAAGGTTTTTCAGGTGTTCTGGACTTTTAGATCATCAATGGAGAAGATGTGGGAGAGGACCATGAGACACATGCACCATAAAGGGAGCCAGGGTGAGACGAAACCAGAGAGTGGGGCTGGCTGGTGCCGCAAGGTGGGAACTCTGGTGGGGTTTCTGCCCTGCGCCACTCTACACAGCCAGCTCTTGTGTCGATTGCTCTGGAGTCTTGCAAGTGCAGGTTGCAAACAGAAGAAATCCTAAACAAGGACAGAGAGAATGTGGAGATTTTACCAAAGCCAGCATTCAAGTAGCAGTTCTTCAGACCTCCTCACTGCACACTGAAGTGAGAAGGTGAACTTTAGAAGGAGGAGCTAGTCTCTTCCTTCTGCTGTTTGGGAGAGGAAAGTGAAGAACAATGTGTTAACTGGAATCCCTCATTGCTTCCTCTTGTCTTCTTGAGCAGGCACGCACTTCCATGTGAATATCTGCATTTGAACAAATCTCTTTTTTCGGTAGCTCAGAGTTTGTTTACTTTTTAACAAACCCTCCCGTAATGAAGTATCACATGGTGACACGTACATTTGTCAGCCAGCGAACTCGCCCATTAAGGGCTGTGAGGCATGAAGCTTTGCCTGTTCATGCTTAATATGTGCCTGCATAGGCTGACAGACACATGCTGTGGTATGTGCTAGTGCTTTTTCAGGGCAGGCTGAAAAGGTGGTGTCTTGACTTCACCCTGGCAGCGGGGTAACCGTTGAGAGGGAAGCAGGAGAAACGGAAAAGCTAAGTGTCGTCTAGAGTGACGCGTTCTCAGACAGCCCCATGACTTCATATGAATTTGTCACATGCCGAGTCATTATTCTGGACAGAAACACAGCCAAGGCGAAGTTGTGGTCTAAGCTCTAGACACTACTTCAACACACACAAATAGATACATGAACTTTTCTCTCTACCCAGATAAATGAATATATAAAAACAAAACACACACACAAAAATTGTAAACCCCAATGATTCAGATTGGTTAGTGCAGGAACAAGAACATCTCAGGTTAGTTTATGGTGCTTCTCGTCATGCACATGAATTCAAAGGATTTTCCTGTTCTGATAATGAGGAACTTACTTCTAATATAGAGGAGTCCCATTCCATTCAACTTCAAGTGCAACTACAGTACTTCATGGGTGCTGTCTTTCAGTAATAAACTGGCTGTTGCTGTCAGAAGCTCTGTCCTCTCTTCATAAAGCATCTCTTATTTCCTCTACTTAGTTGTAAAAACACTTCCTAGAAAAGGCTCTTTCCCTGCCAGTGGTCTATGGACACCTTCCAGATACTGATCTGAGAAGTAGCATGGGATCTTCCTGAGATCTCATGAGTAATGGGTTTCTGCATGTGTTTGAGGGACTGGGGATGGTCTTTTCATCAGAAGGGGACAAGACCTTTATCAAAACAGGGTGGCTGCCACGGGCTGACTTATTTGGTGCTGAGGAGGTGTCCTCCTAGAGGAGGAGAAAGTCCTATTGTTAGAAGACAGGGTGTAGAAGGATGTGTAAAGGTAAAATGCAGGTGGCTGAAGTTGTTTGCTTTTCATGAGAGCTGTAAAGAATTGGGGTAGTGTCTCTTGGCATGGAATGAATAAAGAAGATGAAAATGTGATTTTGGGGTTGGGAAAGAGCTTGCAACAATGACATTGTAAAAACAACTCCCCTAAAGTGTACCTTGATGAAGTTCAGTTTTGCTTTTTGTAAAGCTAAAGATGATCTTACAAAAACAATTGCTTGTTGAGGTTGCTGTTGGATGAAATTGGCATGTGATGTTTTTCTAGCAGCCTCTCTTCACTGTCATCAGAGTGCAATTTCTCTAGAGTCGCTGTGGGATGCAACAGATTTCTTGGAAAAGAAGGCTGTGTTGACACCCACAGGCTAGTAATGTTTTCACAAGAAGGAACATGACTTTACATTTGACTCTCTTGAAAAGAGATTAGCAACACTGTGATTTATAAGAATTGCCAGGGTTTGAGGTTGTTTTCCCCCGCCCCCTCTCTCTGAATCTAAGCTCCAGCAGGTAGGTGTTGAGTGAAGCATTTCTGGCAAGATTTATGTGCCCATACAGTAGAATGGGAGTGAAATCTGACAGTCTAAAGGAGGGGGAGCAAATGACAAATAGAGGGGGCGGAAAAGGCAGATTGGCTTGGATTTTTTCTTTCCTGTTCCTTTTCAGCCAAGACCCTTTTGAGACTCTTCACTCTTTGGTTGAAAATCTCATTTGCACAAACATTTCCGTTCTCTGTCCTTTTGTTCTAGCAGTCAACATGGGTCCACAGCATGTATGTGGAAAGCAGACATGGCCAAGGCTAAACCACCTCAAAATAATGTCTTTTCTAGAAATAGATGACGAGCATTTTCCCTAGAAATGAGATCTCTTCAATGATGAAGTACTCTTAGAAGAAATAAGCTTCTTCTCACTATAGAGTCTTGCAGTTAAGTAAACAGTAGTAGAAGACAGTGTGTCCTCATACAGTAGGGCATTCCAGCCTAAATAGAAACTAAAGCCTTTTCTTTCCAGAAATATGTATACTATCCTGTTTGGTTGTTTTGATCAAACGGGTGCTTGCGGCCTTGCTGGACAGCACATGACTGCTCTTGTAGGACCATGGTGGTTAGCAGTTCCAGAAGTTCTTGGCTGTTAGACAGGAAGTAGTCTATAGTTTGTAAGATGCCCAGAAGCTCAACACTTGATGGATAACAGATTACAAAACTAAAACTAGTGGGAATAGTTCCATTAGCCCCATGATTCCTACTGAGCAATACTATAGGAATACAAAATGGGGATATAGTTCAGATGATAATGGCATTCCTTTTCCTGCACAAAGGCACATTTTCAAAGAAACAGAAATACAGATGCTACTGAACATATATCTAAATATTAAGAATTTGATCTTAACTAACTAAAGCTAGATCTGAAAGACATTCCTTCTGAACCATGGGTGGAAAATAAAGAAAAGAGAGCCACACTTGTCAGTTGAGTCTTGCTTCTTTAGCCCATAAAAACATAGACACATGGGTAATGAACCAGGTTTTACCTGTAGCAAAATCCAAATGTGCAATTGTGCCTATTTCTGTAAACAAATTTGGAGAGTCCATCGACCACATAAACCCGTCACCTCACTCATCAGAAATTTAATAAGCATGAGGCATTTCAGAGAGAACACTTTCACTAATGTTGTCTCTTTTCTGAAAGAGGTACATCACAAAGAAATTTCCCACTAGTCCTAAGAAAAATCCTGCATGTGGGCTACCACCTGTATGCTTGTAAGGCAAATGGGGTGACCAGCTGCTTAAAAATACCGTTGGTAAAAACAGTAAGTACAACTGATCTGGAATATTTTTTAATTCTCCTGTTCTATGAAAACTTTTAATGTTTTAAAAACATCCTGCTCCTGAGTGGGAACAACCTGAGAGCTTTTGCAGTTTCTCCGGAAAATGAGAAACAAATAAAAAAAAATCCGGTGGATTTCCTAAACTGCCAGTCACCTACGGATTAAGCAGTAGCATGAAATAAGAAGCTATCAGGACCAAGTTCTTGTGCCACTGACTGGCCACTTAATAAAACAGCATAGATGAGAGGCCATGAACTTGCTTTGTCCTAAGAGATGATGGTTGCTGTGGCACTGTGTATGACAGGGGAACCAGATCCAGGTCCCTGTTTTGCCAAAAAGCCCAGTTTTGTTATGCCAGTAACCTAATGGCTAGTGTTTTGTCTAAGCTGAGCTGTTCGCTTCCTTTGGATGCAAGTGATTTTTCTGATGAAAGCCTAAGCAAAACTGGTGTGTTTCTAAAAAAGATTTATGTTTTAACAAATCAACATCTTCCAATAAAAAAAAAGTGTGTATCACTGGAAAATTCCCAGCTAGCTTTACTGATGAGTAAAGTTTTGCTTTACAGATGGAGTTAATAATAGTTTATAAGCTAAAGTGAAAAGGATTTTGGGTGAGCTTCCTAAAGAGGAAGTGAGTCAGTGTCTCGGCAGGAAAGTGTTCCAGATAGGCAGGGCTGGAAAAGTTACAAAACAATCCCCAACTGCGTGGAGTCACAGGGAGTGGACAAGGGATTATGGCATCCCAGATTGCAGAAAGCCGGTAATTAGCAGGGAGACTTGCATACCCCTCAGCCCATGTGTCTTGAGGTATGGTCTTCTCCCACCTCACAAGCTCAGAGCAGCTAAACTGAGTCATCCCAGGGAAGGCGTAGTAGCTAAGGAAGAAGCAGGTGTTGCAGATGGGTGGGTGATTCAGTGGATGGTGTTATTCCTACTGAGTCAATGATGAAGCAGTTTGTAAGCAGAAAACTGGGGACACTGTGTGGCTAGAAGATCTGCTTTCTAAATCCAGTGACATTCAAGGAGTATGCGGTTCCATCAGTATGCTTTCGACAGGGTGGGTTGTCTTCAGTTGCTCTTAGGCACAGCATTTTCAAAAGCAAAAACTAGAGAGGCATTTTAAGGTAACTTTCAGTGGGATTTACAGTCTTGAAAGTCCAAGTAATTTTTTGTCATGGACTGGTAGTTCCACTATAGAAAGGCATTTTCAGAAAACAATATTCTTGAGACTGACTGCACAGCCCTCTCACTGGTTCCTGGTGCCTCTGGATTGGGTCTTTATATGAAATTCTTTTTAGTGAGAGCTATGTATATTTTATATTCTGCAGGGCACCAGGAATGGTGCTGGCACTCATCAGGTGCATTTAATGACCATGAAAAGCAAGTTCCTGCATGGCCATCATGTCTTTTGAGGTACCAATGCTGTCTTATAGAAGAAAGATAGAGCTACTGCACCTTCTCTGGCTTGCTTAATTCATTGCAAAAATAGGAGCAAATTTTAGAGAACTTGTCCTGTAATATCCATTATCAATTATGTGATTACAAGGCCCATATGACTTGCCTTCTGCTGTTCCAAAGCTCTCTAGTAATTTCTTTCAGAGCAGAGACAATCTTTTGCTTTCTCTCTGTATGTGTGTAGTGACACATACTAAGGTCAATAATGCATACATTGTACTGCACAGAGGAAGAGGTTTAGACCTTAGAAGCCACTGCTGTTTCCCCTGTGCTTTTTGCATTTGGGTGGCTCTTTCCTCATGCTGGAAGCATTATGGATTTGGAAGGTGGGTTATTTTTCCTTCCATTCTTCAGTAATTCAGCACTCAGAGCCTCTTCCTTGTCCTTTCATTCCACTACTTTTCCACTTGGTTCTTTAAAATTTCATAGCTTCCTTCCCTTCAGTAAACAAGTGGAAAAATGACAATATAATTTCTGAATCCTGTGAGAACAGCCACAAGCTCTGGTCCATATGGTGCCTGGGAGGATGGCAGATACTTCCGTGAATCTCTGAAATGTGATGACATGGTCCTAAGATTTGGGTTGGCAGAGGTGGCCTTCCAATTTCTGGTGCAGGGAGCGGTTCTGAGAAGACCATACTTTCTGAGGACTCACACTTAACTTTGAATGGGTAATCAATCATTCCCTCCAGGCTGAGGAAAATGAACTGAGTGGCTTTCCTTGACTCATGCTTGACATTTACACTTACTGTTTTCCACCCATTTTATTGAGGACTACTCTTGGGTTTTATGGGCAGAGCTCTTCATCCATTTCTCCTCCGCCACCTCTTCTTCTCCCTTCACTGAGGGTCTGTGTGCCCACACTAGCTCAGTGGAGCAAGATTCAGACAGCAGATTGCAGATGGGATTCATTTCTTCAGTGCAGTAATGACATGTATTCATTGCTGGTTTGTTGTTTTATTTTTCCTAAATAGCTATTTTTGGTCTTAAATGATTTAATTTTTTTTTTTTTTTACTAAGGACGAAATCATCCAAATTGTTATTTGTGGAAAACTCTCATCTCAAGAAAAGAGGGGAAATCTTGATGTTATGTTTCTTTTTAAAATTCTATAGTTTTAAAAAAACATACAGCTTCTAAAGTTGGAGTGCTGTAATGTTTTAGCACTGAACCGAATGAATTTGCATCAATACCTTTCTGTTTTCTCTTTGTATAGGTAACTTGCTCAACATTACAGAGAAAGTCTGTGTCAAAGCCTGAAATGGAACCAGTTACTCCTGAACGCTGGGCTGATGCTTTGGCCACTGGACCATCCCTCTGCTAATTCACAAACCACAGCCACATCCAAGACCAGCTGAATAAAAACAACAGTTATGAGAGCAACTAGAGAAGAGAAGCCATCAGGATTCAGAGTATTCCCACTATGGCCTCTACCTCGTTTCATTATTTTTATCACAGTCTTTCTTTAATAAGGATAGACCACGTTTTTCTTTCTAGAGAGGAACTGAAACAAAATCCACCATATTAGACAGGAATTAAGTTCAGTTACATCTTCCCCATCTCTTTATGAGATGCAAGCTAAACCTTGGATGGGATGCCATCTCCTTCACTTCTTGACCTCTTTCTAAACAAATTCACAGTTGAATAACATGGCTTGAATTCATCTCAATTATTATTCAGAGAACAAAGTGAAGAGTAACACATGTAACAATTAATTTGTCCTCATCCACATCCTAGCACTCTTTTTCCACAGTGAAACCAATAATACAATCCCTGCTTTCACAAAGCTGTCCGATGGTAAAGGTATTCCCTAACTGTTTCTTATGAGCTTAGCCCCAGTTTCTTTACTGAACACCTTGAATATCCAAGCACGGTGAATAGAGCTGTGACTGAGAATTAAGCAGGAAAGTAAACTCTAACAAAGTGCTAAATCATTATTTTTAATACCTGTAGAAAGCTCCTGATCCTCCCTGTTTTGCTTATAATATTTGTATACATATTTTTAATATAGGTCATGAATGAAAAGATTCAGGAAAAAAGAAGGGAGTCTGTACTGTTATTTTTTAGTACATACAAGTCTGCTAGACTTGACAACCTGCTTTCCAATGTCCTAGCTTACAAGCCATTTGAACCACTGGAAACACTCTGGGAGGGTTGGAAGAAAGCAAATAAGGCACTGATTAAAAAAATACAGAAGAACTAGGTTGATCATTACTATAATTTTTACTTTGATCCACAGTGAAACAAAGAGTAAACAAAAGCCCTATGAGCATTCTGAGTTTGTAGCAAAAAAAATGATAGAATTTGTTGTTCACAAGGCAGGGAGCAGCTTTTGGTTTTGTATCTGTAATGTCCAGCACAGTGGGACTCTGACCCTCATCTGTAGCTCCTCAGTGCTGTAACAATGCACATGTAAAAACCTATCTCCTAAGCAGGTAACTATGTCAGGACTGGTGAGAAAGAAATGTCCTCAAAAGCAGGTTATCTCCCTTGTTTCTGTCCCCGGAACTTTGGTCTGTAAGCTTTGCTTTTTACCTGGATTCCTCATGGATGTTCAAAGAAATGGTTCTTACTTCCCAGACCCTAAAGCAGCTCCTTGAGGGCAGCACAGGGAAGTTGTGATACAGATTTCCAGAGAAGAGGTTTGGTCGTGGCGATAGCCTCAGCAACAGACAGCCATATTTTAGATATCTGGACAATGCCAGACTCCAAGACCTCTTCCAGAGTTCTGTGTCTGCTCTGGCATCCTCTTCAAAATGAATGTGACCAACTAGAGGGATCAAGGAGGGTGTGCAAAAAGCCTTGGATATGTGGAAAAATACACTTCACAAAGAGTTGAAGCTCCATTTGTTTAGCTTACTGATGAAGTCAGCAGATGGCTTGCTCATAGTTTATTAGCTCTTATGTAAAGAGAAGGTATTTGATATTGAAAGGTGATGTAAGCAAGGCAGGACATTTTTTTCTTGATGAATATTTTTACTTTAAACAGAAGTTACTTGGCTCAGAAGAGTTCATTCACATAAGAAAGAACAGTAATTCCCTTAGAGATACTAAGGGATTGATTTAGATGAAATACTGCAGGAGGTTAGAGTAGATTAACATGATGGTAAGTCCTGGCCTTGAAATTTGACTGTTCTGTAAAACTTCTGGGCAGAGGGATCATAACAGAATGTACCATGGGATTTCAGAGATACTTATAAAATCCTACCTCAGCATCCACTGAATGTGTCTGGAACAAGTACTGTGCTGTCCCACACATTCAGAGTTGGCTCAAGATTGTTAAACTGAGCATAAAGCTAAATGACAATGTAGCAGAGAATAGGAGGGATGGTTGGTGATGTAGCATGTGTATTTAGGATCTTTATAAGCGATTGTGAACAGAAGATAAACACACTTCTTAATCACAGTATGCCATACTCAAAGAGAAAGCAAATGTCATTGCAGAATAACATGTCATCTGAAGGCAGAAAATAACCCTCTTGTACTACTTTCAAATGTTACTTCAAAACTTGCAGTCAGAATGTTACCAGGACTTCAGGTTTCAATATTTATGTTAAGCCATGTTGTTCAAAAAAACACTTCTGAGGTGAAGTTTGAGCAGGTTTTTGAAGATCCTTACAGGATGTAGTCACCTGTAGTAGGAGGCAGATAGGAATGGTGATTCAAGAGATCTTTTGCCACTCCATACCTCTAAAAGGTAATAACTGTATAAAAAGGATTGTTACACAAGGAGGCAGTGACCAGATACAAAGATGTGCCAAAATCCAAGCTTTTACAGGAATCATAGTTCATCTGTGTTCCTATGTCTTCTCCATGTCTGCATAAATTTGAGTTACAACTTGCATGCTGCGCAGCCCTGTGACCTCACAGTGCCCCCTCGTCGGAAGGAGCTCAGCAGGATGGACCCATCAGCAGTGTAATGCTCTCACCACCTTCAGCATGCTGACTACCCATCAGATCCCATATTGATCCCTCTGATTATCCCGAGATCACTGTAACATGCTTGCACTGAAACATCATAGAACAGTGTGGGTCAGAAGGTGCCATGTTTCAGCGTGATTATTGTGGTCCAAGGTCACATCACTGACTAGTACTACTGCTGCCAGGCTTTTAATCAATTAAAAAATGAAACCCCCATGTATTAAGATATAACATTTTAAATGATGTCTCAGAATACTGCACTAATTATTTTCCGCAACTGCCAGAGTTATGAAATTTCTGCTTTGAAGGAAATCTGAAAGTCCTTTTGTTAGAAATTTTAACAGTTTCAAATGGTGAAATTCCCTTTGGTTTTCAGCCATCTCAACAGGGCGACAGCCCTGGCTCAGAGAAAGGGAAAGGCATGCCACCTTGAGAAGTGAGACTGATCTTATGCTACTCTCTCTCTTTCACCGGCATTTTGTTATCTAGCCCTGAGGATTTTTGCAAATGAAGGAGAGACAGGCCTTCATGGCAATGTTCCAGTGTCTACATCTAGCCTGTATCCAGGGTTAAAATATAGCAGTCAACCTGTCACTCCATGACCCCTCCCCAGCCAAGAAAGGGAATTGGGAAAAGAAGAGGAGACCTGAGGCTTGAAATGAAAATGGATTTAATGAAGCAGCCAAACTAATACCAATATAAAGTAACCAAAGCTATACTCAGCCCAACAAATGTATGGTTGTCACAATAAATAAGAAGACAGTCCTCAGAAGCAGGAAGAAAAGTGGGATCAGGAAACTCCATATTCTCCTTTGTACTGAGCATGACATTTATGGTATGGGATACAGATACACCTGTGAGTCAATTTGGGTCAGCTGCCCTGGCTGACTCCAAACTGCTAATGGCCTGCAGACCATGGCAGGCCTATGATTCTGTCCCAGTGAAACCAGGACACTCAGCTCCCTAGTTCTGTATTCATAAGTCCATGTGCTGTCCAGAGGCTGCATGCAGTATTTCCCTCATACCAGCAGAAAAGACAACATTCAGGACCTTGCCAGTTTGTTTCCAGGAGGATGCTGGTTTGACACTGATACTCAGAGACAAATATTTATTTGGGGCAATCCTGTTTATTTATCCTGCGTTGTTTTTCTTCCTGGACTGGTGGGAACAAACAAGAAGTTGATTTCCTTGTTGGGAAATGATGGTTGGACTTTTCAGTAAGTGCTTTGTCCAAAAGAAGATTTGGATCCTGGTTTCTACCCAGGGCCATACTCCTTTGTTGTATGATTGATTTCTCCTTACTTTCACTGTCTGACTGATTTTTAATAGAGCTGCAGGCAAGCAGCACTCCAGTGTCTTGATCTGCAGCTTATCTCCAAGAAAATCCATAGGGGCACATCTCAAGACATGTGGTCAATGGCCTGGGGATGGTTTTGATTGTGTCAGCCATCATCAAATGGGAGGGATGCTGGAGGGTGCAAAGAAAGAAAACTGTTTCTTTATTGAATGTAGGGTGCTTAGTCCACCATCAGCTTTTACCAAGTCTGTGATTTATAGCAGTTATTACCAGCTTCTCTTGGTGCATAGCGTTTATATATTCCCTAAACTTCCATAACTTTTAAGTACTATTCAGTTACAGAGTATTGGTCAAAATGATCAAATGGACTATTAACATAAAACATCAGATGCTTTACACCAGAAAACTGTGACGCTCTTGAGTTTAGACAGAAACACACATGTATGTATCGGCAAAGGAAAAGGCTAACGTTTTTTTTTCTTTTAATGTAAAAAGTCTGTATTAGTCAAGTCCCAAAGAGGAAAAAGCCCAGCAAAATAAAAGTGACTGTGTAAATAGAGTTGGGAGGAGAAAAAAAGCCATCTTGTAAAAAGCATGATGTTTACATGGCACATCTTGGAAAAGTTCTGTGTGATTTCCAGATAGTTTTAGTTGTAACAGGACATCTGGTTGTTAACCTGTATGGCTGGTAGACGCTTGTAAGGTAAAAAGATGACAGATTATGGCTTTGGCTACCATTTAGCATATGAAATCAAGGAGAGGAGGAATTTCACAAGTGTGAGAGTGTTGTCAAAGCTACCACTGAACAGTTGTTGCACTAGTGTTTGGAGAACCTGTTGCACACTGCAGTTACGGCACTGGGTTTTGCTACGTGTGTCTTCCCTGCAGTAGTCCCTCGACGAAAGCAGAAGTGACTGTTTGTGCTTGGCCTCTTCAGAGCCCATCAGCACAGCGGCAGTGGGAGCAGCCCCTGGAAGAGGCAGTATGTCTGTGGGTGAGTAGGGTATTACGAACACTCAAAGGATTTGTGATTTAAGGGCTGCAGTGCCTCAGTGCTTTAGGGAGTGGACAGACAAAGGAGCAAAAGAAGAGCTGAGAAAGCGCAAACCAGAATTTTTCAAAACCACGGTTTTACCACACCTTTGTTAAAAATTCAAACAAATAGCCACCAGCTGAAAAAGTATATTGAATAATTGGGCTTCAGATACTGTGCCAACAAAACACACATGGGCTGTGGTGATAAAAGGTTTTCTCCCAGTGGAACAAATCACTTATCAAGCTATGATACAAAGTAAGGAAACATTTCAGTACAAGTGAACTTTAGCTTCACAATAGCTGCAATAAGGGAAAGCTGACTTTCTGCTACCTTATTTGGAGGAGAACTCTTCAGACCTACCCACAGCTTTTACTTATCTGCTATTGTGTAATTTTTAATGTCATATTTGCTTATATGTGCTCCATAATTAATATTTTCCACTAGAGACATGTACAGCTACTATTTTGTAGCCTCAGATGTTTCCTTCAAAATTTCTTCTCCCTCTTTTCTCAGCCACCTTGTCTCTCACTTTCATATCTTGATCATTTCCTCTCTTTCATTCATTATTGTATTATTTCTTCCCTTTCTTTTGTCTCTTTCTTTCCTTTCTCATCTTTCATATTCCGAGTCTGACACAAAGCCCATAGATTGTCATTTTCTCTTAGTCTCTATTTCCTCTTTGATAATGTTTCCATCAAATATTTGAGGAGAGGAAAATTTGGAAAAGCTTTTTCATTTATCCTGAGATCTTTATTCTTCTTTATGTCCTTTCTCCACCAGAGGAGACTATCAGCTTGCCCAGGAGAGGTTATTAGAGCCGCATCTCTACTGTGGTTTGGGGTGCCAGGGACTGGAATGAGACATGACGCTGCATTGTAGAGTAGCGGTCAACCACGGAACCTACATTTTTTGTTATCTTAATGGGAAAATAAAGTTGAGATTCCCCTAAGAATTTTGAATTAGAAAAGCATTACAAAAAAAGATGCTTGTAACAGTGGCGTAACAGTGGCATAACAGGGAAAGAAAGAGAAGTGTGGAGAAGCGCTGCATCAAACTTCTGTGCCACTGTCGGTGGAGTCAGGTGGTGACTCACTGCCTAGGTCCTCACTGGTGCAGGGGTGTCTGAGCTGCTGGTGAGCCCAAGGGCCAGGTAGTTCATGCAGGGATGGACATGCTGTCCATGCACAAGCTAAGCTTGCCTTGAAGGCACCTTGCTGTGGGTGCCAGCTGACCTGGCCCACCACTTATTCTCCATTCTGTTTCACTGTGAGGCATTTATTCACAGCGCATTATTCCCATAACTGTTTCTAGCAGCTGTTTCTGCCTATTGCTGATGGCATGGTTTTTTCTCCAGTATAGATAGTCTTAAAATATGGATATTTAAGTCTAATGAAAGTGAAAAAACTGAAAAGAAAACCAAAACAGCTCCCCAAGCCCAGCAGATGATACCACACTGGCATTGTTTGGAGCCTTTCCCCACATTTAATCTGGTTTTGTTTATTTGTTTGTTTGTTTTTACAAATACTAGAGAAATAAAGGGAATCTCCAAATTCCACCTGAGGAGGACATACTTTTGATGTTCAACACATTCGGAACACATCCACGACTTGATAGGAGGTAAAGCAATCCCAAATGCAGGATCTTGCACTCATATTACATAAAGACTATGGGACACTACCTAGTCTCAGCCAAGGCTGCTGCAGTTTTCTTCTTTACTCCGCTTAGTAAAGAAAATAGGTAAAATAAGGTCCTAGGTTATTCCTCCTTGTTGGAACCAGCAAGTAGTACCATGTATGACCTTTTGTTACTTTGACATACTACCTTTTAAGCTGGTAGCTTTTAGAAATGCAAGGCAGAAAGAATTAATCTCCTGGAACATGATGTAAAGTCATTTAATTATTTTTAAGACATTCTTTGAGAATGACTGGGTTGCTGCTTAAGGTGGGGCATGTGCGTGTGAGTAGAGGTTTGCATTTAACCAAAAAAGGCCTCCCGGGTGTCCCAGTGCTGTTCAAGCAGGCTGTTTCCTGGGCTGGCCTGTAAACTCTGGGCACTTGGAGATCCTGGATGCTTTCCAGCCAGGCTGCCAATTTTCAGACTAGCATGGGTAATTCTCAGGCTCACCCACTCCTATCCATGAGCTGAAGTTTCTATTCCTCTGTCAGCACAGTGCTTTTCTTTGGCTGTGCTCCCACCAAGCACCCACAGCACAACTCCAGCCCTGCCATTCCAAAAAAGGTACAGGCTCCTGAGTATAGGGATGGGTGAGAGATGGATTTTTTTTGGTCTACAGGGAAAGCAATGGGTTTAAAAAATTCTTCTTTCCCAGAATGGAACAAAGGCACTCTGTTTTTCTCCCAAATCTCCTATGAAACCAAATCAAATCTCCCCAAAGCACCCATAAAAACCCTTTTTAAATTGCTCCCAATGCTGTGTTTTGATAAAAACACAATATCTCATTCTTATTCCACCTTGATTTTTTTTTTTCACGTACTATAAAACAAGAGTAACACTGTCATATACTGTCTTTTCAAACAGAAAAAAATGAAACATTAACTTCCAGAAAATTCAGGTGAGACGTTCTTGGAAGACTTACTCTAAAAATTTTGTTTTTCAAAATGAGTTCTCTTTGAATTTTCCCCACTTAGATAAAACCTTTTGTTTTTAACAAATCAGCATTTTTTTTCTGGTGGGAAAGAAGTTGCCATGGCTGATTTCCATGCAGCTCTGTCATGGTCTGGCCTGTGAAGATACTCTGGATGATTTATGAATTAGAGGTAGAAAAGAGAAGTATCTGGACCACAAACTTGAACTAGAATCTCACTCGGCCTTCTCTTCTCCCAATACACCTGCTTCTGCCATCATTGCCTAGCACAATCCTGCCTGACCTCTAATATAAACACAACTGGAGATTAGAGAGTAACGGCTTCAACCACTGAAAGATGCTGAAAAGCTAGTCTAATCAAATATATACAATATAGTAAAATCTAATTCTGTTCTGCAGTGGCTATGAGATTCAGTGCTCTTTTCCCTTGCTATTCTATTTTGCTCTAGAAGTAGTATTGCCTCCCAGGACTGGATCCAAAGATTGTTGAAGCCAACTGAGAAAATCCAGTAGGCTGAATTTTCCCGTAATTTTGAAATTCCTGACATTTATCATTTTTTTAATTGTGAAGGAGGAAAAACTACTCACTTATTTATCCTGTTTTCTTTACCAATGCCAGTTGTGGTAGTACTGGGTTTTGAACTGAGCTCTAAACCTAAATTACAGCAGTAGAGCTGTAAAAAAGCTGTTCTAATTCTGGGAATACAAACATTAAGTTGTCTCTCAAAGTCTGAACTAGAATAAAATGCCTAACCCACACATCTTTTAAAACCAACTCCTCTGCTCCTCTTATCACCACCTCCTCCAACCTCTACTCCTAAGAGTAAGCTTTATCACTTTCCTTCTTACACAAAACCTGACCTAAAATATAAACAAAGCAGAGTTGCGGGAATGGAGATGTTTCTCCTCCTGTGCTGGGTGGAAGAGTACATAGTGCTGCTTTGTGAGTGAGAGAAAGGTTTTCCATCTGTTCTCAGCCAAGTGTTCACTTTTCAGCTGACCAGACAGGGCTATACGGCTCTCAGAGAGTTTCTGTGGCAATGGATGAAAATATTTGTATCTGGATTTGTCTTCTGCTCTATTTGTCAACACCAGTAAAGGTCAATGTTTTTCCTTGGTCAGGGAAAGATGTTGTCTAGCTTTACAGCGGCATGAAAACTGAAAGAAGAAAAGCGAGCAGAAGTTTTGCCAAGTAGTAGATCCTTCAGGATCCAGGAACCATTAACCTATTAGAATTAAATTAATTCTTCTTCTGTCTCCAGAACACTTCAGTCATTCCCATAGGCGTAGATCCTTCCAAGCAACATGGAGAAAGCCGAATCCTGCTGTCGAAGGAGTACCTTAGCAAAGCTCCCCAAAACATCCCTGTTCATCTCTTCAAGCAGACACTGCAGAGGGAAAGTAATAGTCTAATCAAGCCATAATATGGAGAAAGAAAATAGATGAACTACAACTTTTCCTCTTGTTACCCCCAGAATTTAATTTCTGGCTTTTAGACTCCACTGAAGTCTAAACATAGCAACATGGCATTGAAAGAGAGCCTTTCTAAATTTTAGGGAATCTCTAGTCTAAAGACTTTAAAAGTGTTTAAAGTCTAAAGGAAATACAATGCTTATTCTGCATATCTCCAAAATAAATCAACAAGCAAGCATGATTCCTATCCTAGTGTTGTTGGAAGGAGAAGCTAGATTCATAAAACATTACACTATGGAAATCTAGAGTAAGAGCGCATTAAATCTGAGTCTTGCCCAGTACATGGATATTTTCCTGTCAGATCCCAGTCTCCACAACCTCTTTTTTACAATATTCTGCTCAGATGTAGCTCCCCTCCATCTTTTGACTAGAAAATGAACATGTTCAAGACCCAGACTGCCTGATTCTGGCAGCATGAAGCAGCAGACATTTAAAAATGCATTTATCATTTCAAGGAAGCCATTCCAGGTTGCTTTTTCGGAGTGTTATTGAATGTAATTTTGAAAACGTAGAACACTAAAATAAGTGGAAGATGGAGACATGACTCCCTGTAGGCTCTCAGATTTGTTGAAGGAGATCAGGATACTCGACAGTATATAAAAGTATATAAAAGTAATTTCTACTAAGAGTAGTTTCAAATAAAAATTCTTGGTTTTCCTCAACTAATGGAGAAAAGAGCTGTCAAATAACACATTTTAGGGTTAACAAAGCAATGGCTGTTACTCATGCATGCTATTGCATATAAGTGAATACAGAAATAATTCGGCAATAGTTTGAACTGGCATTGGGTTTTTAAATCTGGTGGTTCTGATTTTAATTTAACATATCCTGTGGTGCAGTGTGTGAAATATGTACTTAACCCAGATTGTTGTGAGATGAAAGCACACTCGTGTTTATTTTACATTATTTGCTGTAGTTTGTTGAAAGCCAACATTCCTGGGCAGTGAATGCAGTGGGGATGAATCATTTGAACTAGGTGAGGGGTTAGCAGCTGGAAGAAAATGAAAGTTAAATAACTACATTAAATTTCAGCAAAACGAGTTAAAATATGTAACAGTAGAGAAACCGATATCTTCCTTCTGATATAAGGAGTTATGGCACTTATTTCTATGGGTTATCTACCAGTACTTTTAATGCCAGCAATGATTAGAGGTAACTGACATCACACATTTTCAGAACTCAGGTGCTGAAGTGAAGTTAAATACAAATTACTACCAGGAGCTGTACAGAATGCTTAGAGTAACAGCATAGCACCAGGAAATCGATCCTAATGATTTACTATTCATATTACCGCAGTTTGTAGGAATCTTAATCAAGGACCAGGACATCACCAGATTGCGTATTGAATGGCTAAGGAAAAAAGATGGTCCCTGTTCTAGAAAGCTTAGCACCAAAGCAGAGGCAATGGGAAATGATAAAGTAGGCAAAGAGAAGGGAAAGCAGAAGAAAATGATGGAACTGCAGTGTTCAGCAGATCAGAAATGAGCTTAGCACAGGAGCAGTCCACAGTAAAGATTTTCCGAGAGCATCCTGGAGGCTTTTAAAGATGATTTTTACAGAAGATAAGGGAGTGGCTGCGCGGGTGTTTGTGGTGCGCCCGTCTCGCGTCTGAGGAGTGGTGGGAGAGAACGGTCAAAGATGCCTGTCTGAAAATCTATCAAGTAGGCAAGTGAAGCTTGTGCTAAGGGCTAGCTGAGGGAAAAAAATTATATCTGGTTAGTGAGTGATGTACTGGGGAGCCTTTAGAGCAGAGCGAAGGGACTTCTGCTGCACATAGTGAAGGAGGGAAAGGGGGACAGAGGCAGCAGCAGCAGAGCCAAAGCCACCTGTGAGGAAAAGATGCTCGTAGCAGTGTTTGAGCTGGGTACAAGTTGGATGAGACACGGTTTGTCGAGGCCAGAAAGAAAAAGAGGTGGGAGTAGCTGAGATTTGAAATGCCAGAAGCCTGAACAGGAATTTTAGCTGAAAGGAGATGAAAGGCCACAGTGTAAAGATGGTATCCAGAAAAAAATAAAATCACTGAGAGTGTGAGAAGAAGTCTGAGCCAAAGATGTCTCCTTGGGGTGTCTGTGGGACAGGCAGCATGCTTGTGAGGCCATGCGGTGGTACGTCCCAGGCACGTCAGCTGTTCCCACCACACTGGTTTTCAGCTGAGGGGTAGGTGTCTTTTGGGTGGCATCAGGACAGGCCTCCACTGGATGGAGCAGGGAAGCAGATCTGTAAAACAAGGAAAGGGAATTTGAATTTGTGCTTGTAGGTGAGGTTGCACAGAGACAGCATGAAGACAGAGAGAAGCAGGAGAGATAAGCAGATGCAAGAGTCCCTGGCAAGCAGGATAGGTAAAGAGGAACATCTGCAGAAGGAACTCAAGCAAGGAGAAGATAGCAGGCCACCAAGTGAGGACAATGGCTTCAGGGGTGCCTGGCCGGTGAAAAACTTGTACTTTCCCCAGGGCTGTGCACAGCTTCTTGCGATTTCACAAGCTGGTCTGCAGAGGTCTCTTGCTCATCTCTGACTTTCTTCCTCTGTCTGCTCTGCTCTCCTTGCTCAGGTGTGAACAAACGCCAAAGAGATTGAGGACAGGGTGGGATGTCTTCCAGCACCTTCCAACATTTGGAAGATCACTGTTGCTGAAACCCAGAAGAGGCAGAGGTGCTGAGAGCTGCCGAAGTCAGGAACTTAGTCAGGCAGATGCACTGTGGAGTACAAGGATCCGAGACAGAGGAGGCAGAAAAACAACAGAGGGCTCGTTGGGCTAGCTAATACGTTAATTGCACAGCCACAGGGTTCATCATCATCCTACTTCCCCAATTTCAATGTTCAGAGACAGTATGGTTAGTTCTTCATCATCCTGTTGGTCTGGTCCAGATGGCTGAGACTCAAAGTAGTTATTTACCAGGAGATTGATTAGAAGAGGACAGTCCCTCTCTAAAAACAATCCAGTTATATTCAACGGAGACTGCATCGTGTTTAAGACCAGTAAGGGCTGGACTTACGTATGACAAAGATAGTTTTATGGGCCTTCTTATGTCTGCATTTAGCGAACGGTTTTCATAGCTATAAGTAATGAAATTTTTTGTTTACCATAGGCTCTTGTCCTTGAAAATAATGGGGATACCTTGCCTGGACAATGCCCTTGCTAAGCCAAATAAGTGTTTCCTGGTCACTCCTTGTGTTACTTCCCTCCATCCTCAGGCTGAGAGATAGCAAGATACAGATGCTGGAATTCCTTAGACTCCTCTGGATAGGCAAGCCCAAATCCAATGCACGGGTACCAACTCGAGTTTTGGCCCGACCTTTTGGAGCCGCAGGCATTGTGGATGCAGGTGCTGGTGCAGAAACCCTTGCCTCCGTGCCGCTGATCTTCCTCACGTCCCAACACAGCAGGAGGCCATAACGCAGCCTCAAGCTGCTTTGGGCCCTGCCGAGGCCCGTCTGTGACAGGCCAGCGCGGCCTGTCGGGCTGGGCAGCCGCAGGGCCTCAGCCTGGGGCGGCCCGGGGCGGCAGCGGGGGGAGAGGATCGGACATTTCGCATTCCTGGCAGCGTCCGGGGCTGGCTGCCGGCCGTCGGGGGGCACCCTCGGTGGGGTCTGGGTGCCGGAGCGCCGAGCGGGGAGCAGGGGGCGGCAGCGGCCGGGGCTGCAGCGCGGAGCGGGGCCGCCCGGGGGAGCGCAGGCACCGCCGCCGCGGAGCCCGAGCGCCTGGCTTGGCAGGCGGGAGCTTGCGAGAGCTGGCACCGAGCTGGAGCGGGCGCGTTCGAACCCCATTCAGAATAAACCATTCCCCCCCCCGCCCGCCTTTCCCCACTCCGTGCGTTACATAAATTTAAACTTTTCCATTATCGAAGCTCTCAGATATTCCGAGAGAGGTTACAAAATGTGTTTACTTACAAATTTGGAAGTAGCGACAAGACGCAATGCAGTGAATTTGTCATCTGCTCATGACTAGCAGATGGTCTTCCTTCTTTGCAAGCAAACTGGGTGAGTCACATCTCGCCTGGTTCGTAGAGTGGAACCGAGAAGCTCCCTGGCACCAGGGTGGACAGTGTCGCCCATGGCCGGTCATGCCGCCTGCCCACGCGGTGAATGGGCTCTCTTGGTGCTGGCCGGATTTCCCGGTGCCTTTCGCAAAGGTTTCTTATTCCTCCTTCTTCCATGTTAGATTGATTTGGGCACGCTCCTGTCTATAGAGACTGCTTCACGTGGCTCCTGCAGTGCAAAGGGATCTTTAAAATGGGAACACATTACATTAACATTTTACAGGCGATCTGAAAGAGATAACTGTGAGTTATGCTTAAACAGACTCATTTTTTAGCACTGGCTGAAGCCAAAATGGGAAATGCAAAAAAAGAAAGCCTTTTGAGACCCTTTTGCCTGTCATCAGTTCTGCTGCAGACAGCGCTGTGAAAAACCCAGTTCCCTGCACCAAGGCAGAACATGTTGAAGGTGGCTCTGTACTGTGCTTGTAAATTCAGATAGTGCAACATTGCACTGGTTCAGGGGGCTGTGCAGAGCTTGCAGGATTGGTGTTGCTTGTCCTGGTAAACGAACAAGGCTCAATTTTATTGCAGATATGTTAGAGAGTTGTTTTACAAGGGTAAAGTCATCTGCCATCTTCTGCCTTCCCTCTCCCGTGCCTGAAGCAATTATTTGACCAGCTATATTAATGTTGATTTCTTTTGTTAGTTTTTTTCTCAATCATGACACATGCGTTGTTTTGTCTTATCATGTAAATCTGCATAGATGATTGGTTTTCCTCTGTAGCTTTTTTTTTTCATGTGTGTGTATCCTTCACAACAGAACAAGAGGAAGCAAGTTTCAATGATACAAAAATGAGATGCTAAGAGTGATGGGGAAAATTCAGGGAAAATATCGACCTGAAAATGTTTTGAAATGATTTTTGCAAAGTGGCTAGGTTTCAAGTTGACAGGCTTTTAAAAAATGAATTCATTTCCAAAACTGTCACTTATTTATGTGGCATAATACTTGTTGCTCTTCAATGGATGTAAGAGTTCCACTCACTCACACCAGCAACGTGTAAGTTATGCGCTTCTGCCAGATGCTCACATGTTTGCACAATGTGAGACACTTGAATTGAGCTCGACTGTCTTTAGGTAGCAGAGTGCATGTGAATAATGTAAGGAAAGAGTTCTTGGGTTTCCTCGCTTTTCCTTTTCTTCTGAAATGTTTTCTTGCCTGGAAGGGCACTCCAGATCAAGGAACTTCTTCTTTTCATAGGTACGAACAGATAAAATATCCTCTTGTTTCTGAAAGAAATGCTAAAATCTATGGAGGACAGTGAGGAAACTCTCATTTATTTAATAATAAATCATAGCCTGGCACCAGTAGCTGTGATTTGCAGAGCTAGGAGCTGGTACCAGCCTGTGAGCACCATCATCACCTCCTGGCTTTCCATGGTGCTTTAGACTTCTGCCATGTCAGAAAGAAGGTGCTACATATGAATGCTAAGGTGTTTTTCTGTGCTGCAGGCGGGGAGAGCTTGGAGGTGTGGAGGTGTGTCTCTGAAGTCAACAGAGGCATAGACTCACCCTGGGTCTGTTGTCTTGCTCCGGCAAAATCTCCCCATACCTTTCAACTGGCTACAGAGGAAAATGCTGGCAACTCCAGCTCATGGTTTTGCAGTCTCTGCTACTACTTTGTATTGGAAAATGGGGTGTTGTGGGGACCAGAGGAGTCCTAGAAATTAAGTCGAGGTCTTTGAAGGCCCTTATTTGAGCTTCCCACCTCTAGCAGATGAGACTTCCTGGCCCCAGTATGTCTTGGCCCCACGCACAGCCATTTCACCTGAAGTTTTCCTTTTCTGCTTCAGAGGTCAGATGCTGCCCTGGGAAATCGTCTCCCTGCAAGAAGATAGAGCTTGGACTGATTGCTTTTCCTGAACTCCTCATCAATGGCCATGAGAGTGCTGCTGCAGAATTACCATTCGGTATACGGGTCTGAGAAAGGGAGGGAAACTGAGGGCCGCATCATACTGGAAACATGAGTGGGTTGTTTGCAGAGGTGGATCATCTTCAGGTCTGGGAAGAGTGACATTCATGGGAGCCTATGGGGACTCCAAGTGCATCTAACCACCATCACGAGAGTCCTCTGATGTGCCAAGAATAGGCTTGTCCTCTTGGTCCCTGATGAGAGCCTCCTCTCTCCTCTCATTGCTGCCAGTAAATCCAGGATTACGAAGCTGACAGCTGCCTACATCCTCTGGAAGAACACAGTGACCACATGCAAAATTTATAGCCTACAATATTGATGTAGGTGGGGATATAACATACTTTTGTGGGGTTTTTAGGCTTGGAATTCCCCACGGATGCTGTCAGTGACATACCTATCCTGATATATCATTCCCTTGCAGCAAGGCATGCTGAAGGAGAGGGCTAGCGGGCCTCTGTGCTCCATGACACTGCAGAGTCCCTGGGAAAATGACTCTGCCCTGCATGAAGTCCCAGGTGCTCTGGCAAGGTGCAGGTTATCGATGCATGATACATCTTGAGCCTGACTTTTGCTCCACAATCAGATCCATTTGCCTCCAGTCAGTGCTGTGCTTCTTTTGCTCTGCTGAAGCCCTGGCTGGATGTGCTTTTGAGCTAGCTCATTCACCATCCAGGACCCTTCCCTTAGGGCCTCAGCAGCTTTGTATGTAAGATTGTCCTGAACTAACAGGCTTAGCCCTGAGATAAGCTTTCTCCTCAGAGCCCTGTTTGCCTGCTGGACCCTATGCAATACGTATGAGACCAAGAGGAACAAGATGCCAAGAGTGAGAGTCTGGGGTCACTCTATGGCTGCAGTTGCACCTCTGTCCCTGCTGCAGCATCCTCACTTGCCTGCAAAACCTGGGAGTCTGGGAGAGAGCCCTACCAGCCCATATGCAGGTGGCACCAGGGACTCCACTTGTAGGCAAGGACACAAGTTGAAAACAAACACTGTTTTCCTCTTGCACTTCCATGCACAGACGCAACTCCATGCTTTTCAGCTTTTGAGACTTCTACCCTGTGCATAAATCCCATGGGCCAAGCAGCCCCTGTCGTCCCTGCTCCACATGCTGTGCTGAAAAGTAAAGGACTCAGAGAAATGAAAAGTGCAAGAATTCAACAGGAGTGAAACAGCAGGAACTTGTAAAGAGGGTGCAGATGGGGATCAGGCCATGGGCTTTCTAAAACATGGGTACCACATCCACCAGCCTGCTGCTGTCAGTGTTAGCTTGTCCCCTGCTGGCAACATGGGCTGCTTGCCGTTGCTCACTGTTGCTTCACCAGGCACGGTGACCCCATGCTCATGGAGGGGAAGGAGGCAAGAGTGGACTCCAGAAAGGTCCATGGGAGGAATTGGAAAGCTAGTATGAAGTATACAGGGGGAAAATAAATGCAATAGAAGTTTTTGATAAAAAGAAGTGACATAGCGAGCTCACACAAGCTTAGTGGGGTTTTTTTTGTTTCTACAGTGTCTGAGATCCAGGTCTCAAAATGTTAAGTAAAATCATAACTTGGGAGGATGAAGTGGTAAAGGCATGCTAGTCTCACCTGTGTCTTCACTGTTGCTACTGGAAATAGAGAATTACAGATGTGAAAATTTGGATCCTGTGATGGACAGCTAGCCAGCCAGCTGCGAGGTTTCACCTCCAAGCTGAAACTCTCTTGTAGTGGGGAAGTTTCTTCTTCTTGCACTGAGCTCCCTTTGGAGTCTACTGGGATGAATAAAAGATATGATTAATTCCTGAAAAGAGAACTGCTGCATCTTCATTGGAGGTGCAATGGGTAATTGTGAAGCTTTGTGTTGTGCAGTCTGCAGCTCATAATGAGACTATAAAAAAGGTACCTGGGAAACTGCAAGATCAGCAACCACTAGAAAACCCATCTTCTCAGTGTTGAATATTTGAGAAAGGAGAGAAACCCTTCTTCGAAACCAACAAAGCTACCTTGCTTCTAAGCTATTTAGTTTAAAGCTAGCTCTATGAGAGCAATACAACCTGCTCACGGAAACCAGACAAGCCTATATTAAAGAACAACTTGTTGTTAGATAACTATAGTGAAACAATACAGATCTCCTGATTCTAGTAATATATGAAAGTAGTCAGTCATAGAATCAAAATGGTTTGGGTTGGAAAGGACCTTAAAGATCATCTAGTTCCAACGCCCTTGCCATAGGCAGGGACACTTTCCACTAGATCAGATTGTGCAAGGCCCCATCTAATCTGGTCTTGAACACATTCAGTGATGAAGCATCCACAGCTTCCCTGGGCAACCTCTTCCAGTGTCTCACCACCCTCATAGTGAAAAACTTCTTCCTTACATCTAATCTAAATCTACCCTCCTCCAGTTTGAAATCGTTACCCCTTGTCCTATCACTACAGGCCCTTGTAAAGAGTCCCATCCCAGCTTTCTTGTAGGCCCCCTTCAGATACTGGAAGGCTACAATAAGGTCTCCCAGGCATCTTCTCCATATAGCTTCCCCAAGCCCTAGCTTCCAGCATAAAAAATATGAGTAGTACTCATCTATTTCAAAAAGACCTTGCCAAGATCAGCTGTTTCATGTTTACGGAGTGCTTTGTATATCTCAGGTGAAGAAAACACAATATAAGGGCAAATCTGATCAGAAACAGAGTTGTATTTCTTGATTTCCTGACCTGTCTTAGCCTCAAGCAAGGGAGAGTTTTGCACAGCATAGTTAATATGATTAGCGATGACTGAAGCCACATGTTACCTAGACTGGAAAAACTGCTAAATCTCCAAATGTCACCCAGTCATGTCTGAAAGTGATACCATACACCTGAGGGAGATTGCTACACCTAAATGTTCATTTTTCCAACAATGCTAGCTGACATACTTTTACCTACCAAGGCTGTTCCTATCCAAATGTCTTGAGATCATCTCAGCTGTGTGAACTCTCCTTCTTTCAAACCAGTTTGAAGTGAAGTTATGTTCTGAGTCCAGTCTGGCACAGAGCTGAGTTCAGCACCTCATGCTACCCTTTTCAGAGGTGTTTGTGTGCCTGGCTGAGACTGAAGAAAGACAACCTCTCCCAACAAATAATCCAAGCATTTGACTTTCACTGTGAAGAAGATTTGGTAAGAACACAGATGTGATCCAAGGTGCATAAGGGAGAGCTGCTGGTCCCACTGCAAAATCCAGAGGAAAACATGTGTCCACGTGAAAAGAGAGCGTGGTTCTCTTGCTGACCATGTTGGCCATGGCAGCGCTGCTTTGCAGACAGCTCCTGCATCTATTCAGAATCATACTGGGCTCCCAGTACCACCACAGTGCTCGTCGGTAGAGAGGGTCTCTGAAAGCAAACGTGTTCCACACAAGGGGGTAAGTAACTTCCCCCAGGAACACCAGCCCCCAGGATCTCAGCCACTGCAATAAAGACTTCTCGTTCTTGCTGCCCTCTGAAATTGAGGGCAGGTCCCATATTTCATTGTCCCCCCACCGGTGCCATTCAAGAGCAGCCACTGCAGAATGTTCATGTTTTGGGTTCTGTCAACACTTGCCATTTCAGGAAGTTGTGTTTGGACTCCATGGGCTTCACCCGTTACGAGCCCTGCTGTTTTACTGACATCAAACCCGTGACTTGACGATTTCATGCCGATTTTCCTCTCCCTCCCTCCCCTCACGCATATCCACCCCTTGCTGACTATCACGGTTTCATCGTGACTGGCAGGAACAGGTTCCTATGGTTTTATCAATCCTCTGAGTTCCTGGCAGCCTGTGTACGAGACACTCTTGCAGCTGTCCCCAACACAGCACCATCCCACTGCTCTTTATAATAACATTTCAAAATACAGATGAATACAAACACCGCCGAGTTTCTTTGCTGCAACTGCAAAAATAAATAGGCTCTCAGACAAGGTTAAATGATTTACAGCAGAAACCTGTGAAGAGAAGATAAATCACGTTTTTCTCTCAGTACAACGCTGTACAGCCATCTTCATCTTTTCTTATCAGCTGCCACTTCCAACACACGCAAGAAACGTTCTTATTATGCCAGGGAGCAACAAGGATCAAGCTCTTCAACCTGGCAGTCCTCTATCAACAATAAAAGAAACAGACACAAAGACTGCGAGTCCAACGTGATGTCACTAACTAGTGACACGAATGGCAACGAACCGCTTTACTGTTAATAGAAGAAGTCGGGGAAGACCAAGGCTCATTTTATTTGAGGAGGAACTCAAGTAGCTGGTAACTCATCCCTGATGGTACTAAAGAAGGACAACCTGTGACAACAGCGGCACTGTCGCTGCCGACACTCCAGCTCATCTTCTCCATTGCGCAGTTAAATTTTAACCACGTTAAAACCATGCAATGGAGTAAAGAGTTGCCAGTACTTGAGTTAAAGCAGTCTAAGAAATTACCAACCACTTTGCTAGAATGTGGCCTGTGTAGACATGCAATGCTGGGCGGGCTGGCTTGAAGCACCACTGCTGGGGATTTACACAAACCAGTAAGAGACCGGGCTGCCCATACCATCAGCTGTCTTGTCTCGGCCAAGGCTGCACTCATTTCTAACAGCTCCCTCAACTTATTTTAAAAGCTCACTAAATATTGAAATGCTAAGCAAGAAATTGCTATCAGGAGAGGACAGATGTTAGCATGGTTTTTTTCATGCATCCATAGTTGCGTAAAACGTATTCAAATTGAGATTAGTTATGTCATCAGGTAGTTGTCCAAAGGGGTTTTGTTGGGTTTAGTTGCCATGGTTTTAAAAAAACCAAACCAACCAAACAACAAAAAAACCCCCAGACAAAAACCAAACCCCATACCCACTGTCTGCCCCGTTCATTGCCGGGGCTCCTGTCCCCCAGGCACTAAGGGGAGAAGGAGATCCCCATTCACATCTCCCTTGCTCTGGTTGGGGACTTGCCCTATTAGCTTGAAGAGCTGATGAAGGCAGGCTGAGAGAGGGTCTCCAGGTCTGTTGGGTGGAGACAGCAGAGAGGCAGGACAGCAAAGGGGAGGTGGTGGTGGACCAGGCAGGGCCACGGACTCCACTGCAGGCGGTATCTCAGAGACCTAACCATGAACGAGCTCATGGGCTTCTGTCATGACAAGGTGGAGATAGAGGTGGAAAGAGAAAACTTTCCAGTGAAGAAGCAAGTCCACACCAAAGGCAGCCTGTCCGTCCATAAACACAAACCCTGCTGAATTCCTGAAGAAGAGATCCCGTTTCCTATAGAAAGCCAACAGTTCAAGGCGGGTAGGAGAACACTCTTGGCAAGACAAACTGACTGCTTCTCTTCCTATCTCTGGCATACGGCAGAGATTGACCTTTGTATCCTCATTTTGATGCTTATCTTGAACAAACAGCCTAGAAGTCAATGTCTGCTGAGAAAAAAATAGGGAAATGACTTTTCTCTACAAGCGAGTCCTGGGGAAAATCTTAATAAATCTGAGTCCAGCTGCCGTGGCTGAATGTTAACCAGCTCTGCCATGCAGTGTGTGTTTGGCCACGAAATGCCTGCTGAGACAAGTTAAACTTCAGTCTTGAATTAGACAACGAAGTCTCTCAGGGAGAAAGTGATCCTTCGTAGCTTCAGTAACCTCAAAATACGTTCTATTTCTGTATCAGCAGAACGACCAACATTTTCTTATTCCACACACGCCTCGGCTTTTTGCCGACGGGTGAATTTGGCGTTCAAGGAATGGATACCACTGACTAAAGGCAAGGCTAAGGAGAGCAAGGGTTCTGGGAAGCTTCGCCCACGCAGCTGGAGCAGCGAACCCTACCCCCAGCTCCCGGCACCGCCTTGGCTCCAGCGCAAGAGACAACCGTACCGAAACGGCTCCCGACAGCCCGGCTGCCAGCTAGGAGCTAACCGGGATGGGGACCGGGCAGCTTCTCCTCTCAGCTTCTTTGTGACGATGGGGACAAAAAAATGATAAAGCACTACTGTCACATGGCAATGCCGTAGTAATTATGCACAGGTTACAAATAAAGCATTTTAGACCTAATAAAGCAGTTTATTCTCCTCAGAGGTTTCAAGTCAAAACTCCTCAGCCGTTTTTGCTGATGCACAGCTCGTTACATCACTGTTTTGCATTTGCTGTTGCACAACCACCACCACCAAGGTGTGCCTTCAAATTAGACGTTGCAGTCCATGCAATTCACCCGATTAGGTCAATAATTTAAATATTAACACAGTTACGGAAGAGAAAGCCGACAGATTCTTGTGAAAAAATACGTCGTTGTATACCCTTACATTTTATTCTTTTAAACAAGGGCACTTTATACGTTTGGATGCGGACCGAGCACCTGGATGCCTGCCACAAGACCCTGCCTTTGCTCCAGTACCCACCGTGGCTGTCAACCTTCTAGCCCTGTCCTCCAGGACGAGGTGACTGAGTCACAACACCAAGCTGATGCGATGATCTCATTACTGTTCCAGGAAAAGGCATCAACTCTGTTCCTATTCACCCCAGCAAAGCCAGCTTTCAGCAACGACCTACAGAGGCCCTGACCACACCACTGAGAGAACCCGTCACACCAGTGCCACTCTATTAACGGAACCATTATGAAAGCCAGATAGCAACACTGACACTTTTAAAGGGAATCTTGGTGCTTTGAGAGAGGATTTTTGAATTTTCAGGAAGATCTGAAGTTCAACCAAACCTATGATCCTTTTTGGTAAGGTTACGGTACCTGGAAGTTACCTTTCTGTCAGGTTAAAAATAATTTTGTACATTAAAGAGGAGATTTATTGCGCTATTTCAATCACTCATCCCAATCTAAATTGGCTCGGAGGTTCATTTTGAAGCTCTTCACTCTTTTTTTAATACTGTATTTGGATTATTTTCTAGCATAGTATCAGACATGCAGAAACAAAATCTGAAATGACTAATCTGACTTTAAAAGAATACCTGTCTGATCAAAGCCTCTGGCTCACCTGTGCTGGGGAGGGTTTTTTGGCTTTTTTTCTTTTTCTAAACTTACTAGCAGGAAAAGTCTTATCTTCTAAGAGCTGCACTT
>JAVSBS010003161.1:0-17810 GCA_033124195.1 Coracias cyanogaster
TTTTAACTGTTTTTTTTAAATTGAAATTCTCCTAAGGTTGTTAGTTCGAGGTGAAATTACTGTAAACATAAAGCTAATGAGAAAACCCATACAAACCAAACAAAATGGTGAAGAATGGTTGACAATAATTTGTTTAAATAGGGAAAAGTGTAGGATATAAGTGAGAATCACAAAGGCAGGGTTTTAACTTCTGCAGTCAGTTGCGCCTTCTGAAGTACAGGTGGGGATGATACAAGCTTAAGTGGTTTTGTAGAAGATTTGAGTATTAGAATGGAATCACAAGCTGAATTAATTAATCTTTTCATGCTAATGATGGATAAGACAAGAATCAGTGGGCCTAGGTTACAGGGACAAGGATTTAGTTTAAGCATCAGAAATCACTTTGATAAGGAAGGATATGCTGAAATGGGTCATCTTATCTGTTAAGTTTGCACAACCTTCTCAGGCAACTGTCTTTTGGGAGGGAAAGCTGATTATTTGTTTTTTAGAAGGAAGATAGATTGTTTCTTAACAGTCCTATTTTTATATCACCTTGCGAGGCTTTTCAGGCTGGAAGGGGCCTCAGGGGAGATCTGGTCAAACTTCCTGCTCAGTGCAAGGTCAATGCTGAATTCTGACCGAGCTGCTTAGAGGTTTGTCCAGTTGGATCTTGAAATTCTTTGAGGCGAAATATTGGGTCCCTGCTCTAATGCTTGACTGCCTTGATGGGGTTGTTTTTTCCCTTGTTGGGGAGCTGGGATATCCCATGTTGTAGTTTATGACTACAGAAGACACAGCCTGGCTGTGTCTTCTTGATGGTAACTTCATAGTTACTGGAAGGCCATCAGGAACCTCCAGAACTTCTCTTCTCCAGACTGAAAAGGCTGCATTCCCTCCATCTCTTTTCATGCAGCGTATGCTTGGTGCCAATGCAGCTCAGCTTCCTTGGTGGTCCTTTGCTGAATGGGATGGAGTATTTCAGATGTAGTTTACTGAACGCTGAGTTAAAAGGAACAAATCTTATTCTGTATCTACTGGTTACTTTCCTGTTAATAGAAATGGTTGTTAAATGTACTTGCTGCCAGGGTGCTCTCCTGACTTAGCTTTGGCTTGCTGTTTAGGAGGACGCTGCCATTTAATTCCCAGCCTACACCATGGAAGGGTTAGGCTGTCCCAGGTGCAGGACTTGTATTTGTCCTTGCTGTATTTAATAAGGTATTTTTTAACCTGTCCCTCTGGGTTGCCTAGATCCTTCTGAATGGAGGCCACCTCCTTGAATACATGATCTGCTGTCCCCAATTTAGGATCATCTGTGAATTCATTAGACTGCATCCATCTTAGAATAGACTTCTGAAGAATACCTGCCATCAGCCACTACCTTTGAGCCTGACCCCAACTGTTTGCTGGGGTTTTTTGCCAGCGTAGTCTATTAATCCAGATGTAACTTCACAACTTGGGTAGAAAGATGCTGTGGAAGATTGTGGTGAAAGCATTGCTGAACTCAAGATAGATAACAGCCAGTGGTCCTCCCTCATCTACAGATCTGCCTAGAGGGCACTTAGGTTGATCAAGCATAATTTACCCTTGGTAAACCCACACTGGCTATTTTCAGTCACCCTCTTTCAGCAGCCAAAAGAGAGCATGTGCACTTTGAGCACTTTGCCTAGCCAGCAGCTGGAGCATGTAAAATTAACTCAGTCAGCGGCTGTCTGTATTTTAGTAGCGTGGTCCTGAAGCATAAAAACAGGGAGTTATTGAAATCTAGTCTTCTGATTGTGAAAAACTTAAAACCTTATTTTTGGCCACTTACTGTTAGAAGCTTACCTAAATGTGCACTCTGTAAGCAGCTGTCTTCACTGAGGAAACTGGAGCTCTTCAGACCTCCTTTCATATTTCTATTGCTTGAGTTTAACTTTTGTACTTGAATTTACAGCTGAACTTTAGTCAAAAGAAGTCAGGATACCTTCAGCAGCTTAAATAACTGGTCTTGCTATGCCAGCTGATTCGGAGTGGTTGCAGGTGACACGAAGATTAAATAGGCAGCTCAACCACCTACACTGAGAGGGTTTAACTTTCAGAAGACAGCGCAGTAGTGAGAAAAACAATGGTGTGGAGATCATTATTTCTTGTGCTGACAGTATGGAAGAGGACATTTTTATAACTGTGAATGTAAACAGATGTCAAAACATGCCATTTAATTTAATATCTTCTTGGTTTAGTCTCATTATGAAAATTATCTTTCCTTTTGTGGTAAAAAGTCTTCTTTTTGTTCTGTGTGAAAGGCAGTGGCATAGTTTTGGAAAAAGTGTTACTGAACATATTTTGTGGACTGTTACTTTCACCTCTTTTGGGGCAATGAGGTAACCAGCAGGTTGTGCTGGTCCTGCTACAGAGTGTGTTTGTTTGGTCAGAATAAGATGTTGATACCTAATAAAAGGATAGAGATGAGGGTGAATGGAGAGAATATGTATCAACATGTGGTAGTGTTAATGTTAATATTTAGATTTAGAATCCTAATATTAAGATGAATGTGTGTAGAACAGGCATGGCAGAATCATTAATGATGTGGTTTTTAAAGCTTTCTGAAACATTTTCAATTTAGATTAGTATTTAAATCGCCCTTTGCAGATTAAGTTGGTTCAGTGAGACTTGCAGTCCATTTTCTGATTATAACATCTTCTGGCATAAAGGGCTTTCAATACAGGATCATCCTCCGAGTTCCTTTTTGGAGATGTAGCTCTTTATGTTGATGCTTCTGTACAGGTGTTGGCCAGCTGAAATTGTAGAAAAGTCTTGAACCATTTCTAAGGATTTCATTTTCTGATCAGAGCAAAAAGTTTAAACCCAGTCTAAAATCCATCCTTTTTTCTAGATGTCTCTGTTTTTTAACCAACGTACCTTTTCATAGACAGCATACTGGTAGATGAGGATTAGTGATGAGATACCCCTCTGTTTAGCCAGAGAAGACACATTAGGCAGTATAAGGTGATTTTTTTTAAAAAAAGAAATGTTTTTACATTGTGGAAATTCTGTCTAGCTTGTGACAGCCATTTACATTAAAAGCTAATGTAAATGCTGTCTGTAAATTCAAGTAGTTAGGCTAAGAAATGGCTTAACTGAGCAAAGCCTTGAGGAAAGCCAGTGGTCTTGTCAGTAATGAAATACTGTGGGGAAAAAAGGCTGTGAAAAGTTGGTAGTAATCTTGAACAATCATCTTTTTAAATTGCAATTCTAATGCTACAGAGATATAATGTACATATTTCTTACTTACAAAAAGGCTTAAATTTTACTATTTTCTATCTCCACAGCATTTGTCAAGTAGACACAGTGTCCAGCAGAGCACATCACAGGTAAATATCATCTGAATATGAATTTTTGTTGTCTTTAAGTGTTTGGTAATGGATCTAAAGTATGATGATTATTGGGTAAGTCCCTACCCATAGGACACTTCCTCAGAAGATTCCCCAAGTAATTAACTGACTAAGGTCCTTCTTCAACTTCCATTTAGGCCTCTTCCTTAGCTCTAACAGTTGTACTTAAAAGATCAGCTTCTGCAGTGATATGAAAAGCCTCAGTCTGCCCACAAGTCTTCTTTCCATCTGGCTTAGTAGGCTTGTGTTTCACAGAGCCTTTCTGTAGTAATGTAATCCCTTCCCGGTCATGGAATCTGGGCCTCATCTTTCCAGGAGAGCTGTGCTTTCACAGGTACATGTCTGTAAAGGATGAGGATTTACTTGGATTTAGTTTAAAATCCAGAACAAAATTCATTTTAAGCTCATTTCTTAAGCTAGTACAAGTCTGAGTTGAAAGTCTGAAAATGTTAAGATTTTCTTTGTTAGCATGTAGCTGTCTGCGCGTTCAGAGGAGATGAGCCTAGGGAGCTTTGGACATTTGTGCAACCTGTTTAGTAAGATCAGCATATGAAGGATATAAAGGGCAATAAAAATTAAATAACAATTTTATTTCTAATGATACTTTTTTTTTCTCCATCTCAATTTTCATTCTTGTAAATAGGTCTTGATATATTGAGTCAAAATGTAAAGCTTTCTGCTATTTGACGTTATTGGTTGCTCATGTTATCAACCTTAGTTAACATTTCTTGTTATACCTGCAGGGCATATTAGACTGTAAAGCCTGCTTGTAAATGACCTCCATAAATGAACTGCAGCTGCTGAAAAGAAATAACATAACAAATGTTATTCTTAAAAATGCTTTGAAGTCCATTTACTTTCAGTGGAAATCATCCAGAACCACCCTGGCACCATCTTATTATAGTTCATTTTCAGTACTAGAATCAAGACAATATTTGAGATAATAAGATTGACTTGGTTTATCAATAAAAATAGATTTCAAATGCCTAAACCATATATCTTATATTTACCTGGTTATCATGGTTTCTGAAATTAATATGTGAAAAAATAGAGGAAGAAAACTTGCATCTGGCGTCTATCTGTAAAGTAGAATGTATTTGAGATTAAGCTTTTACCTTGATGGAGAAAGGAGAGCAGAATCTCAGTTAAAATTATCAGATGGTCACATATCCTTAACTGTGAAGAAGTAAAAATCATTTTCATTGTTTTTAATCAGGTGGATACAATTCGTCAGCGTCACGGGGAAGCTTGCCGTATGCCAGTGCCTCATCACTTCTTCCTCAGTCTGAAGAGCTTCACCTACAATACAATTGGAGAAGACACAGATGTGTTTTTTTCTTTGTATGATGTTCGAGAAGGCAAGCAGATTAGGTAAGAATCAATCAAATAACTAAAAAGCTTCCTAGGAAAAAAATTATGAGCAAAGCAAATACATTGGAGAACACGTGAGCTGTTCTTGTGACACAACTGACAGGAGAAGGCTGATAAATCATAAATTGAGAGCTCTGCAATGTGTACATGAGATTACATGTACAACAATACTAATCATTGCTTGGGAAGTTTACTGCTTGCATATAAGCAAAGCATTAAAGGAGAAGAGTAGTTGAGTTTTAGGTCTCTGACTTGGCCTCCACACATCACTGAGGGTCTTAGTGTTTAGTAGCTGCCTTCTTAGAGCTCTTGTTTAAAAAATACTACTAATGGCAGGGCCACACCATGTGACTGTTTTGAAAAGAGAACTGTGTTTGTGTGCCGAACTGAGGCTCTTGAGCTCTCCTCCACTTCTTGCCTTACAGGCATGTTACAATATACCTTGTTTTCATTACTCTGTTACTATCAATATAAAGTAAAGTATTAATACTAATCCCTATGTCTGGATGGGCAGCTGTGCTGCTCAGTATGTTGAGGTAGTTTGTACTAATGTTAGCAAATACAAAATGTGCTGTATTATCCCTTTGCAAGCATGTGTTTTGGAAACATCAGAGTATGTAGAGGAGTATAGGAGCGTATACATTGTGTCTTGGAAATGAAGGAAGTGTAGCTTGGTCTGATCTAAAGTGCAGCATGTTTGTGGGGGTTTGGGGATGTTGATTAAGGCATTTCCTGGCAGTTGGCACAGACCGCGTTTGTTACCATGGTCAAAACTGTCCTAGTTTTCAGCAAATTAGATTTAGATTTGTCCCAAAGTGAGGAAAGAGCCTCAGAATGTTCTCTCCTCTCGTTGGATGAACATTATTCTGCAAATAATGTTCATCCAAGAAAGTTCCGAGTGTTAACAGTTTTGTAGCTCTTAAGAATCCACTTCACTAAACAAGTGGAACCTATTAGAAATCTGTAGTGACTTGATTGCATCTTACAAATATGTCTGCCACTGTTTAGGTAACTTAAAGCTGATTTTGAAGAATATGGCAAGACTGCCTGATCTGATACTACTACATCATGCTCATTTTATCCCCACTAAGTGAGAAGAGCTTGGTTTGATGTATTAGGAGGACGTGCTTATAATTCCTCTATTGAGAGAATTAACAGAAAGTGGCTGTTAAGAGGAAAAGGTGCAAATGGCAAATCTAAAGAAAAGACAATTAATTGGTTCATACCACAAAGCAGTAAAATTTTAAATTATTTAGATGAGGAAGGCTGCAGGGAAAGAGGAAGGGACAAGCTGCTGCCATGGCTGTGGAAGACCTCAGAAATTGCTTCCACAGGAGATTAATTGTCCTGGGCTGCAGTTTGCATATTATATAAACAGTGAGTGGGAAAGCTAGTGACAAGAAAAAAAAAATACTTATAATGAGAAAAAGTACAAAGAGTGGTTCAGGCAGATTTAAATATATAAAATAATGCTTTCATGTGCAAACAGTGGCTATTATTTAGTTCTTCATATTATGCATCAATGATCTGCTGCAGTGGAAACAGCATAATTTTTACATTCTCTCACATCCCAAAGAGGAATGGGGAAGAGCTGTGTAATGAGGCTAAGCTCTGTTTTAGAAAAGAAACTTAAAACCAGAAAACAGACAAACACACTGCTACAAATTTAAAATAATGTTTTTATACTTACTTTAAAAGATTAAGTTTCTTTCCCCTTCTCTCTGCCTCATGAAATAGTACATTAAGGTAGAAAAAACAAGCAAAGCTGCTGCATCCTGCATTCTGAATGAAAAGGACAAATTTACTTTTCTGAAATGGTTTTGAGGTTGATAAATTTCTCGCATAAACAGTTCCCACTGGAGGCTGACTGGCTTTTGGTGTTAGTACTTTGGACACGTAGTAAATTACAAACCTCATTGAACCTGTTCATTGCAATAGTTATTTCCCAGTCAGGTTAAGTGAAGAATCAGCGGAAGTTCCGCTGTTTTTTGACAGCTTATACCACTAACCGGCAAGCAATCCGAAGGCTGGAACAGCAGCTGAAATACAGTTTGAGATCTATTCCCAGGTTCTCAATGCAGTACCGTACTGTACCGTCTGTAATGGTTTGTGCTGTCTAAAGATGAGAAGCAGACAAAAGATGACGATGGGGAGATAGCAGCGGTGTTATTGTTACTGTCCCTGTCAGAGGGGTAGGACCTAGAGGTAAAGAAAGGAAAAAATGACTTCATTTTTACTCTGACAGAATTATGAAGATAAATACTTGTAAGTAAATAGAACTGGATCGGTGAATGTCTACCTCAATAACTTGTTTCAGCCCACAACAGAAACTCCCTGTCAGTCTGGGTATTGGGTAATGGCTCAAACCAAAAGGGAGAAAAGTCTGTTTGTATGTTTCAGAGTATTTAGAATTTTTTTGTTGCAAAAATTGTCCCGTATTTTTACATTAAAAAGACATTAGTCCTTGTTAGTAAACTTTAACACTTCCATTTGTTTGCTGTGTGGAAGGTAGCGGAAAACAATGAGAAAATGTATCTAGTTTTGATTACAGCCAATAGGGAAGTACGGCCCCGTTGTGAGAAGGACCTTGGGAAGATCAATCATGAAATGATCGAGTTGGTAGTGACTAGAAAAGGAAAGAAAGCAAATGTTAACGTAAAGGTGGTGAACTTCAATAAAGTAGGTGTCAGTAAACATCAAAGAAAGACAGGTAAACTGATAGTGGGGGAAAGAAATGAGGGGATTGTCAGTTCCTTAACAATAATATTGAAAGGCACAAAAGCAAGTTGTTTCAATATGAAGGCAAGGTTAAATATATGGCAACAGCAGAAAGTCTGTATCACGTATTCTTTGGTGAAATGGAGTCTGGAAGGAAATATAAAAAAAGGAGAAACTAATGAAATTGCAGAAGCAGGCATGGAAAGAGACAAACTTGTGGAAAAAAATGCAATTAGTAAAGGATGTCAAGGACAAAAAAAAGTATAATTTTGGAATGCCTTAGCAGCAAAGTTTTTTCTTTTTTATTTTTTTTCTTTTACAAAATCAAGAAATAACTGAACAGATTAAAGGGGACGTTAATCTATCAGCAGATAGATATTACCAAGATACCTGGAGTATTAATAGCTGTTTTGCCTCAGTCTCCCTAAGAAGGTAAACTGCAATCACATGACAAATGCAAAAGGTTCTGGAACAAATAAACTGTTTATTAGCACTTAGAAGCTAACAAGACGGTAAGTAAAAGTGAACACAGATTTGTCAAGCACAAGTGGCATCAGAGCCAACTCATTTTGCTCTATTCCGTGGGAATGCGCTTCATGCTTCAACAGAACAGAAGCGTTAAACTTGATATGGTAAAGCAGGGACACACAGACTAGATGCAAACGATTAGAAAACTGGTGGAAAAACTGATCCCGGGTGTTATCTGTGCTGGAAGGATGCAATGACTAACATTCTTTAAAAATAAATGAAATTTTTTTTCATCATTATTTTGATGGGCGGAAATAACCTAAATTCAGTAGTGAGGTTTAGCTGCCTTTACAGTAGCTCTTTTTGCCTTATAAATGCATAAAATTGTGCATAACTTCGAAAACTACACATACAAAAGCACAGTATCTTTTTTTTTTTCTGAAAATAAGCTTGAAGAATCCACTAAGTAATAAAAAGGCTAAATAGATTTCAGTATGATTCTTTCTTTACAACGGCTTTTTTAAACATGTAAATGTTTTTTATTTCGCCCACATCTTAAACCAGAACAGATGTTTCTACCACTCTTTTACCAGTTACCCATTTTACTCCACTGAGATTTAAAAGTTTCTTCTTGTGTAGAAATATCTTAATTATGGAGGGTGAATAGAACAAAAAAGCAATTCTGATGTGATTGCATTTGAAAAACTGGGGCCTGATCAGTAATTATGCATAGAAAAGTGTCATGCATATTTCTGCTTGTAGCTCCGCCATCTGCCTACTGACTGTGCTGTATCGTGCCCGCTTTAATAGAGGCCTCCTTGTGACTGAAGATTGTTGGAGGATGTGATAAGTATCCGTGGTGGTGTTGATAACTTTGACAGAGGAAGTCAATGTGTATATTTCTCATACAGAATATACTCAAGATCTTTTTGATGTGAGACCCGATTTTCTTCACAGTGTCTGTAGAAGGCAGATGTTTGCTGTTGATCTCCTCTCTTTAACACGTGGCGTTATGAGGAGGCCTTATGATCTCTTGACCCTGTTCAGTCAGAATGCACCCCTGCCTGGGGGGGTTGCTTGCTTGCTTGCTTGCTTTCTGCATACTGTCTTTTCTTCCTGTTGTGGTATCCTGGTATTGTGTTCTATGGAGTACAGGGACATTCTGACAAGTAGTCAAGCAGATACAGCAGATTTAACTACCTGGGAGAAATAAGAAATTGCATAGGCATGCAGAGAGAATCAGAAAAGCAAAATCTCAGCTTGACGTGAATGTAGAGGGGGAGACAAAGATACATATGCACACGTGGCTTCTCTAGGTGCGTTGGCAGCAGATGGAAGACAAAGGAAAACATGGTCCAGATGCTCAGCAAGGCAGCGTGTGGTGTAGCACAAGGAAGAGGTAACTCAGAACAGTGGCTCTTTCAAGTAATAAGGATTTTCAGCTTAATTGTTGTAGCAGTAGGTGCCTGTATGTGGTTTTAGATGTAAATTTACAGTGGAGATCGGTACATTTACAATGACATGGTGATGAAACCCTGAAGATTTTGTGTCATAGATTTTTTTTTTTTATAGTATGTGCACAAAGATAGACGTTGGAAGTACATTCTTTGGTTTGCATTGTGCAGTACTCCAAAGTTCAGTTGCTCCTAATTTTGCTGATCTTATGCCACGTGTCTTATAATCAGCTCTTTACTTATGAGATTACGTATTTTTCAATGAGTGCCATACCGCATGTTGTATTTTTTCCTTCCTGCATATATTTTTATTAACATTTACTATTCCATTCTAATTGAAAAACCTATGTAACTATTTTTTCAATGTCTTCATGGTATTATTTTAGTTTTGATAACAAAGAGGCAGAGGAATTCCTTAGCAATTTTTCACAATATTGCATTCTTTTTCTTCAATTCATGTGTAACAAGGTTACCCAGAAATGATCACGTAGAACAAATTAAGGAAGTAATGTATGGATAAGCAGATGTTACTCAGTTTAAGAACTGTTTTCTCTTCTACTCTGTGCTGTTGTAGTGTTTTCTGTATGATGTTCCCAACACATCTTAAGAAATTCATACAATTATATTCTGGGAAGTACTGAATGTACAGTGTGTCTAAAAATCCTATGTTATAAAGTTAATGAAAATGTACTCTGGAAATGTTACTTGAGGAACCATGAAGGATGGGAAGTGCAGTCACATGCTCTTCCCCACATTATCTTATAGTGCCCCAGGAAACATGAGGAATCTTACTTAAGCTAAAAGTTAGCCCAAAAAAAAAAAAAAAAAAGAGATGCAATAGGAAAAAATATTTTACTTTTTATTCTGTCATTTTCCCTTGGGGAGATAGCAGAGAAGAGGAAATAAGAGGCAGCAACTATCCTAACCAGAGATATTCCCATCAGAAATTAACATTGTGGTTTACCCAAAGAAAGGTGAAAGCCAACGGGGGAGTACTTAATATGATCTTCATGGTCATTCTGTGAATCTATATCATTGTAACTTTTCTCATTACTGCAGATGCTTTTAAGTAAGCAGCTTATTTTATCTGTAAATTCCATCTAGGTAAAAATGATTGTTAGTGATCGGAATCTGAGCTCATCTCACCCAAAAGTGTGGCAGATAATTAAAACTTAGGGTACTGTAGCGTGTTCAGTGGCTGTCTGGTTCCTTAGCGCTTTGTTAGTAGGGTATGCAGAGGGAATAGAGCATTCATCTGGGAAACTATGCAAACAGGGGAATTGGGAGGAAAGGAAATACCTTCCACTGGCAGAGGAAGCTTTTATGGCCTGTGCAGTATGGTAATGATGAGTAAGTCAACACTCCAAAGGTCACTACAGAATTTGCATTATATCCAACTCACTATTTTGTCACATTAAAAGGCAAGTTTAGGTTTGTCAGTTTTTCCTGCACATTTTTTTTTCGTGGTACGAATCCTCAGCATGTTCTGAATCCTAAAGTAATCATAAAGAAATCTTCAAAGCCTCTTTTGTTATTTGACTTGGTATACAAGAATTCTTATGAGCATGAAGAGTTTGGATTCAGATGTCCATGGCTGAACTGGAAGCCTATCTGTGTCACTCTCCAACAAAATGGAGTTTGTTCTAATAAGTGTGGTATTCTATTAAATAAGAGGGATCAAATAACATTACAAAAGGTACCAATTTTCACTGATATGTTTAATTATTTTCTAGCTGCTGACTACGCTTTCAGTTCTTTTCAGTGCTACAGAGAAGGCAAAGCAAGATGAGTGTGTCGTCTACTGAAATGCAGTTGGAATGATGCTTATCAAGTACAAGTTGTTTTGTTTTTTAATAATGTAATTGATAGATTCAGTTCATGTTCTGTGTGTCACTATGATTTTGTGTGAATGTTTGGTAGTGTCTAGGCAGCTCTGAGGTAATTTATGAATGGCCTCACTTAGAAGTGAGGGAGGAGTTAGAGAAATAAATGTGCCTGAAAACGCAGAACCACGTATTCCTTCCACTTAAGTATGTCCCAGCTGGACTCTTAACGCATGTGAAATTTCTGGGGATCGTAGCTGACGATCAGGTTTCAAGGACGTGTATAAATTTATATAATGGTGACCCGTTTCTCATACACTACAATGAAATGAGGGGAAAGGTGCTGCATAGTTACAGACCTTGAAAGCTATGCCTAGTTCTCATGTATGTGAATTCCCGCCCTTTTTCTGGAGGGGTCTCATTTCCATAGTGCCTGTCTGAGTTCACCAGCACAGAGCACAATATTCTATCCACTGAGATTTTTCATATTTCCTTCTTTGGTTTTTTAATTCTGCTTCTCCAGGACCTAGTCAAATAGTTATCTAAGCTTTTCACCTCTCAGCATTTGTTTTCCTTCTCTTAAATTATTTCCTTCATTTCCTTTTGCAGACTTTCATCCTTCAATAATTTACTGTTAAGTATTTTGTTTGGGTTTTTTTTTTTTTTTAAGATCTATACTCTTTCTTTTTGTTGTAAGTATAAGATCTAGATGGAATTAGTAGAATTTCTTCTTCTGGTAATAATTTAAAATAAACACACTTTTTTAAGGAGGAAGAGAAAGAATAAAAACCAAGACTAATGGAATTAAAATAATTCGTGAGAGCCAATTTGTGGGAGTGTGAAGCACTGCAATGAGGGAAGAATGTAGGAAAGGCACAGTAACAGTGTAGTAATAATTGGAGTGGTTATTAACTTGGACTGATTAACATTTCACACTTTTTTTTACTCTATACTAAATTGTGCCTTTGGGCTTTATTTAAATGTCATTATGCTGTATAACTGTAACCTTACACAATGAGCACGTACCTTGTTATGGTATTTTTTTTTTCTTACTTAAGTGATAAATGTAGGCATGACTGGAGATAGCCTGCCCCCGTATCTGAGAGTCTGAGTGCATTATGATTTGCTACCAAGGGAGGGTTTCTGTTCTGTAAGATACCCGTCCAAAATTTTGTATGGAAATTCTGAGTACTACCAGAATATTCTTCATTCCTTTACGCTACAGGTTGATGTCCTGATATGCATAATAAACATAAGTCATTTGCACTCTAATGTAAGAAAAGAGACAGCGAATGCTCATACAAAAACCAACTGGGGGTATGAAATAAAAAAAACCAACAACCTAATAACAAAATACGTCTATAAGCCAAACATCTGTCTTGTCCCTCTGCCTCGCTCCTTAAACCCAAAGGTATATATTAACACAAATAGTGTGTGGTCTGTATTATATAGTAGACAATGCTGAATTATTATAATGATCATATCTGCTCTTAAAATCCCTCTGTTAGGTAGAAGTATTTTCTACTATATCAGCTGGTAGTTTCCTAGCAGCGTTCTGATGGAAGCTGATCTTGACTAGAGACTGCAATTAGGAAAAGATAGGTTGGCAGAATATTTCTCCCACAAAGATTCTAAGTTAGAATCGCAAATATCACACTGTTCCTCTTTGCCTAGGACAATAAGGTACAGGATGGAGAAGCATGTGTCTGCTCTGAAACATGACTTTGTCCTTCGGTGGTGAAGATACAGCTGCTTGTAGCTTTTCTCATGCAAATCAGCTTTTATTGGTTAGGTGCATTATAGAGATAGTCCTTGCTCTTTTAAAAAGAAAAAGAAATCTTTTGAAGTTCATGCAGCAGCTTCATTGCCTCATTCTTTTCTGTTGCTTCTTTGATTCTTACCTCAGAGTATGTGGAGGTATTAACGAGGTTAACATCCAGCCCTTTATAAAGCATCTCATTGTGTTTTGTTCAAATGTCTTTTCACATTCTTTTCCTTGTCAGTGAAGGATGAAGTTGTAATCTTTCTCAGCAGATGGCTAGGTAAAACAAGTGCAGAAATAGGAGAAAACAGAGACCCACAGTGAGTTTAAAATACTGGAAATGTAGAAGCATCTCTTCTACCCAGCTGCTAGCGTTCAGTACAGTGCTAGGAATTTGCTGATTTTGAAACATCTATTTCTGTATTAAAATTTAAAACCAATAGGCAGAAGGAGAGAAAACACAACGTTACCATTTAATGCTGTTGCTAATAGGTGATACAGAAAGATGGGTTTTGTGGAAATATTCTGAGTCTGTGGGTGGATGTTTGGGAGAATGTGAGTAGAACAGCCTGTCTCACATCTTCAGTCTTAAAAGTTTAGTGCCACTGACAAAGCTCTCAGGAAAGAAATATGGTTTGGAAACATAATTATCAACTGAAAAAAATGCTGGTAGTTTGTATCATGATTGTTGGATTTAGCTATTCTAAGGTCATCTAGCCTAAAATCATCTATCCCTTTTTCCAAGGATGAATCAAAATATTTTAAGTGGCAATGTTTTGTTGTTAGTGCTGCTCTACAGTTGTACATGGGCGGTAGCTGCAGAAGTAACGTAGGTAATGATTTTCCATTTGTAACTCATCTCATGATCTTGAAATACTTGCCAACCAAATGCTTTTCCCTGATAAAAATTAGCAGACAAATACATAAAAGTTCAAGATATTAAAGGTGTAAAAATTTAGAGAACATGATCATTATTTTAAATATTTTGTCTCCTTGGTTAACTTCCACTGCGTAGTCAAAGTGGTTTTGCTTTGACCACTGTTAGGGAAAGTTCTCTCAAGCTACGCTCACTTGGACAGTCTTGTCCTATTTCAGTCTCTCTGAACTTCCATCACTTCTCCTAGGTGTCACTGAATTGTTAGAGGTCATAATACTCCCTTTTGGGGTCAGGGGCTGTAAAAAGAATATGTTCTCTTTAGATAAAGTAGGATTCACTAAAATCCACCATTTTGAAACACTAGATTTAGAAATGATGAATTTGTAGAGGAATTTATTTTCACTTTTTCTATAGTAGGAGTCTTTTCTGACACAACGTCCCTCCTAATTCCGGTGTCAGAATACAGATTAGTGTACCGAGTTGCTGAAGGTAGCCTTGACAAATTTGACAGGAATCCTTCATATCTTTGTGTATTCATTGATGACAGTTAGCTCTGTGGTTCTCACCATCATTTAGTCATATTTTCTTGACTTCTAAATTGTCTATAGGGATGCATATCAGCTGCTCAGAAATGTTAGTGGGAACAATGTAGCTAAAATTACATCATGTTTACATATATCTTCTTGAATAATTTTCTCATAACACTTCCTAACATAGACAATTAAAATCATCTGAAACTTTAATTTTAAATGATAGACAAACTTCTGCAAAAGCAATAGCAAATTTTCCATAAGTTCTACCTGAGTAGGGCTTTGAGTCCTCTCAAAGCTCACATCTGCAGCACCAGCGTGCTTAATGGGAGAACACCTGTGTATGGACCAACTCCACAAGCTCCAGACCAAAGCTGCAGAAACTGCGTTCCAGAAGTTGAATGCTGCTTCAGGAGAGGAAGGCTGAGCAGCTGAGAATGGCAAAGAGGTCGGAGATACAAGATGAGTGAGGAATAAACAGGAGCATAGATATTAATAAGAGCAGAAGAAAGGCTCACTGGGTAGAGGAATATGGTTGAAGTTGAATAGCTGAAAAAGAAATTAAGTTAGCTAATGTGGAAAGATCCACATTCAGAGCTGTGGCAGAAAATCCTGTGTTCTCTCCCCGAACAGGGAACTGACCATAAGGTTCTTTTTTCTGCATTGCTTCTCTGTTTAGGCAGCGGCTCTGGGAGTGCTGTGACAACGTGTGTGTATTTATCCCCTGTTAATTGCTTTAAGATATTGTCATGTTCCACTGTTGCCAGCTGCTATGTTAGGAAGCAGAAAATTGTATTTTACTTTTATTGTGCAACTACGTGCTAAACTTTCAATTTGTTATGTTTTTAATAGCAACCTTCTCATAGTTATTTTTAAAATAGCAAAGTTATCTCATTCACTGTCAGTATAATGATTTGTCTACTGGGAAGAAATAACATCTTCTCATTCAGAATTGTTTCTTTAATATTCAGAGAATTTTCGTAGGGATTAGGTTCACCAACAAATGAGGTTTTTATTCTGCTTTGCCATGCAAAAAAAATCCGTCTTCCCAATTCTTACTTTTTTTTCTAGCAATCTGATCTGTTGGCATTGCTAATCCTCCATCAGTTCCTCCTATACTTTAGTTTATTGTGTTTAGTATTTCAAGGAAACTATTTTTTATTTTTTTGTGCAATAGAAAATCCATAGCAGTGGCAACAAGGAGGGCATCAGTTCTTGATCCTGCTCCAGATGAACTTCCTTAAAAGCACCATCCGATAATCACACGTTCAGGAATATTGTTCTCCATAGCAATGGCCCTTGTTCTGGTCACTCCAGTTAACAGGGAAGATCTGTGGGGATCTGAAGTCTGCAGCACACATACGGCAGGGAACAAATTGCCTTTCTGGCATAATAAGTGACTTTTAGAAAGTACAAGTTTGATTGTCACTGGAGATAGACAACACCTACAGAGGAGTTTAAAGAGGGTTTTTTTCTGTGTAGATTTTGTAAAAAGGTCAAAGGAGGAGTAACACCTTTTTCGTTTTCTCTACCACTTGCTTCAGCTGACTTTCATGCCATAGATCTCTCTCCCAAATCTGTATTTGCTTGGTTTTCCTGTTTATCCCCTTTCCTGTTAATATTATATATTCTAAAGAAACTATTACTATCTGGATTTGTACATGAAAGTTGCTGTAGAGAGTGAAGTGGTCTTATCAGAGATGTTAATTCTTTTGTGTAGTTACTAATACAAAGCTATAATAAAGCAGGACCTTCCACAAAAATCAGTCTTATATCTCTTGTCACCACCCTCCTTCCCCAATTTTTTTTTTTTTTTTTAGTTAGGGATCAGATATGACATATCAGGAATAGAGATTTTTCTACAGGTTTGTGTGTGTTTGTTTGTTTTTCAGTTATCAGGAATATATCAATTAGTTGCAGGTATTCAAAGTTCTTCCATTTTCCTGCTCAGAAAGACAAAAAATGTGTGATGAACACTTATAGCTAGAAGAGATTTTGCTGCCCCAAGTGGCAGGGTGCAAATACGTGTTTTTGAAATGTTTAGGTGAACTCAAAGAAATCAATTACAAATTATTTCCTGTCTGTAGGAAGGCCTCCTGTAACGAATACTACTCTTCATACTTGAGCTCTTTCTGTTGCAAAATTCACTGTCAAAACCCAATTCTGTGTCTCTGACTGAAATTGTCATGTGCAAAGCCAAGTAACAGGGATCTGTGGTTTGTAGAGCTAGAATTAAGTGAGACAACTGCTGTATTAGACCTCAGAACCGTTAGCTGCTGCCAGGTTAGAGATGGTGATAAAATACTTACTCTATAAGGTATCTATAATCCAAAATTAGAATCTTCCCTACAGTTATGGTCAAAGCATTTCACACGTGCCATCTGGCAGGGTCAGTCTGAATTCATTAGTTAAAATCACAGTGCCAGGGACTAGGGAATCACACTATATGACTGAAGTCTCTTTTGTATCTTTCTTTGGAACTAGAAACTTTTTCTAGCTAATGGAGAGGATTCCTTTCAGGAACGCAAATATGTACCTTTCATGATGTAAATAGCAAAAAAATACTAATGACAGTGTCGAATCTTCAGGTGTGGCAGACTCATGAGGAAAATGTACCCAAGGAAATGTACCCAAGGAAAATGTAATGGGTGCTGCGCTGCATTTCTCCTGCAGGCTTTAATAATGTTTTTAACCTTGTGGTTGTTTTTCCTTTAATGTGGTAGAGAGAAATGACAGGTAGTTATTTTCACTATTTTCTGTTTCTATGGAAACCCAGTGTTTGCAGTAACAGTCTTACTGTAAGCTCTGTAATCCTCCCCCGGGGCTTCTAGCCAATGTGGTAACTTAATAATTCATGAGCGTTAAGCCCGAATTTGCTGGGAAGCAAACTGTGTTGCTTGGAGCCGTTTTCTCAGAGCCAGGTTCATTTCCCTCACAGATTTAGTGTTCTTTTCTCTAAGACGTCTTTATAAAATATACTCCATAAACCAAAGCACTGTGCTTTTCTTCACTTGTTTTTGAGACTGGGCTTATTGCAGATCTCTTGGATAAGGCAGCTGATGAAATAACTCCCCTCCCTCGCTCGCAAAAGAAAAGAGGAAAAAAGCAAACACACACCATGGGCATTTGCCTGAAAAGGAAGATTTTAAATAGTCCACGAATCGTAGTTCAGACAATATGCAAACTGAAAGTTCAGCAGAGGTGATCTTTCTGTCTCAGGGCTTCGGGAGTAACCACTATGGGTGGTGGATTGCTCCAATACTGCCATGCCATGGGATCTAGTATGCGCTGTTGGTTCACATTTTAAATTGGAATTGCATTTTTATTAGAAAAATCTTAATTAGGTTTTTCCCCAAATCATGCGCCCCTAGCAGAATGTTCACTCTGCAATGTTTTCCCTACAATTGATATGAATGGGGAGTACTGCTCTCAACCAATATTTTTAGTAAATAACTAA
>JAVSBS010003162.1:0-36327 GCA_033124195.1 Coracias cyanogaster
GGGGGAGGGGGAAGGGGGAAGGAAAGACAACATTTTCTACAGATGTAGACTCCTCCTCCAATTTTATTGGTGAAACATCTGAGAGTTAGGCCTCATCTCCGACTTTGTTGATCCAACCTCTGGCTATAAGACCTTTGCCTTACCTCAGCAGTCACAGTAATGGGACTGGGTCTTAAAACTTCCAAACTGCCAGGTCGTAATACTTCCCAACATCTGTGCTGTGTCTTGGCCAGATAAGAAAAATGCTCATCCTCCTGCCCCTCCTTATTGTCAGGTAAATGATAAGCACACTAAATTAGCCTGCATTCCTGCCCAAGGCAGGTACAAGATAAGCACATTAATTGGTCTGCATTGCTGTTACCTGGCAAGCTGGGCAGTTTTCCTACATTATCTACACCATGACTTCAGTAACAACTCATCAAGAGGAACATAGTAAAATTTGGACTTAGGCCAAAGGATCCATCTTCCTCTCCTGTGTTTTCATACATAGGGGATTGCATTAAAGGGATATATTCAGGACCACAGACCTGAAGCATCCTAACATGCACAGTTAATGGCTCTATTTGTTAAAGATTTCACACATGGAAATGCAATAACAATAATAATTGTTACAATCAACATTAATATATATTCAATTAAACTCTGAATCCATTCACTAATTTCTAGTCAAAGCCAACTGAAAATCCACCCAGTTCATTGCAAGTCTCTTGGTTTCCTTTTCTTACGGAGTCTGATGATCTAAAACTTGATCTAGCTGACCTAATCTCCTCTTTTAGGATTCTAGAAAGCAAGAAGGTCCTTTCTGAACCTTGTGACTCCTTGTGGGAGGGCCTTTCCCACCCACTTTGCAAACTTGTACCGCTTTATGTGCCAGAAAAATTGGCGTAATTGACAGGATTTCTTTATGTGTCAGAGGGATAGGGGATAAAAGGGGCCAGCTCCCTGGAAACAGCTTGCTGGTTGATAAGATGACCTGACAATGCCCTGTACCTGGTCATTGTAGTCTGCTCTGTCATCTCATTTCTAACTCTTTGCTCATTATGGGCTCGCTATTCTCTGTGCATGTTCATGTTTGGGGTCTGAGTACAGCACACTGGAGTCAGACTGTGGGTTAGAGGCATCTGTGTGCCCACGGTGCCAGCAACTGGAGGGACCAGTGTGTGCGCATAGTGTGTGAGTACATGTGTGAGCATGTGATTGGCAGCGAATATTAAGTCAGACCAGCAAATGAGCTATGTTGTGCATTCCTTTCTGCCCATATCAAGACTTTGAGTGTAATAGAGTAATGAGCATATGAAATAGGAGGAAGTACAGTGACTGCATTTGGTTCCTGTGCCTTGAGAGTGGAAGAGTTTCAGAGGTTAACTCACAGGAAGGAGAGGGCACCAGAGTAAGTGGCAGGGCAGCTGGGCTGCTGGTGGTCAGAGTGGGGCTTTGTAAATGAAGCTTTATCACTTGATAACGTTTTCTATGTTGTTCTGATACAGTTTAAGTCACTGAATTGCAGTCTAAAGAAATTTAGAACATGGACAATGTAGCATTTGACACTGATCAAGGCAATTCCTGGGTAGAGCAGGTGGTGTTTGTGCCCCTGCATTTCTGGGGTGTGCTTCCAAGAAAGCTATGATTCAGGTCTCCACTTCAAGAAGGGATTCCTGCCATGGCACATACTGAATCAATGTGCTGCTTGGATTCCCTCAACACTTCTCCTGAGGTCCTCACTTTTTCTCCTTCTGAGCAGAAGTCTGTGATTTGCACCTGCATATTCCCTTCCTGTGTGTGCTGTCAGATCGCTCAAGTCTCCCCTCTGATTCTCCGTCAAATGGTCAGCTACCTTCTCACCATGTCCCCAGCCTGTGGTTCCAGGATCTGCAGAATCCACTATCTCCTCACACCTGGCGTCGGGGGATGGGGGGAGAGGAGTGGACCAAAGAATAGGGAAGACCCTGTGGTGTTTGCTCCTCAGAAAGGAGGAGCCCAGCTGGACAGGACTTTGTTTACCTAGGATCTGCGTTCTGCTCCTGTCCTTTCCCTTGGGCAAGCTTGCATGCTGACCTCATGTAGTGCCTGGAGTATCAGGCTGGGACTGTCCACCTCTGATATCTGACCTGGATCGCCTGGGTGGGGCAAGCATGATCACTGACTAAACCTTGTATTTTTTGTCTGTTCGGACCCAGTTTTCATAGGAAGCGACCTTACTATTCTGCTTACAGCTCCGGAGAATTTAATATCTGTTTTCTGCCTGCTTTTCTTTGCAGTTCTCAAGGTCTGTGTTACAATGCTCAGCTTTGCTAACACTAGTGAGTTTTGAAAGGCTCAAGTGTGTTTGGTATGATGGAAATTTTTTGAGAAGTTTTAGGACACTGACAAACTGAACTGTATCTGATGACTGCAGATCACTCTTGCTTCATGCTTTGTCTTTTTTTTTTTTTTTTAAATAATGCAATGGGAGTGCCCTGCAAGTAAAAAACACTCAGATCTCAATGAGGTGAATTAGAGGCTGCAGTTAAAAAGATAACTGAAAATTACCCATTAAATCAAATTCTTTCAGATTCTAAACTAAAGTCTTGCTTAAGGTAGAGGGACTGCCAGGTTAAAGGCTCCAGAGCTGCCAATTTTTTTCTTTATTTCTGTCTTTTATCTTCTTTGCACAGCAGAATAATTCTAAGATGCATATGAATTTATTATTTATGAAACAATGGGTTGCATGCATTAAAGGTATATGACAGACTAATGTAAACAGGTGCACATAATTAGTAATAGAAATATAGAGAACATTGCATTCTTCTGTGAACAGTTCAACATCTAATCCTGATTTCTTTAAGTGCTTTTGATCTATTTATGGAATTTAAAAAATTGTTTGATCTTTAATTAGTTCACAATCAGCTCACAGTTCTGTTAATTTTTCTTTCACTTAAACTGTAAATAGGAGGATAAAAGGTGCAACTGTACCTGAATTTAAAATCTCCTTTTCAAAATATCTTTGAGCATTTTCTTAATATTCACTGACTGTATTTTTTTTTCTTGTACACTCAGGGTAAGCTGAGAGAACAAAACCACAGAATATAAGGCAAGATGTTACAAAGAAGTGCACAGTATAAGAACTAAATAAAACCTATTTTCTACAAAACAAAAACCAACCAAACAAAAAAACCCAACAAAACACAAAAAAACCAAAACCCACTCAAAAAAATTAAAGTATATATCAGTGACGCATTCAGATAAAAAGTCATGAAACCCTTTTTTATAATTGAGAATATGGGAATCCATACCTCTTTCCCATGAACACAAGTCATTATTTCAGTGCACTCACCTCTGGGATTATTGTTTTCTCTCTTAAATGATTTCATCTGCAAATTTCATTATGGCTCCCATCTGGCATTTCTTATATAATGCTATGCCTTTGCTTTAGTGCATTCATTAAGGTGATTATAATTCAAAGTAATTTCTGAAAATAAACCTTCATGCAACTACTATGTTCCTAAAACTTTATTGCTGTTTGTATCCAGGGCGCTAAAACTGTCAGGACTAATGGTTCTGCACTGCTTGCCTCTTTTCTGTTTGTTAAAATGCTCTTCCCACTTGTTATTTCAGACTTGTTACTCTGATTGTCTAGGAAGGAGAAATAACATGGTCTGCTAAGTGGATTGAAAGACACTGGAAGTGCCCTACATCCTTTTTTAAAGCAAAAAAGCTTTTAAAAATCAAATAACTCACTGCTCTTAAATCCAGCTGTGAGATCTTATAGTTAGTGTCAGCACCTAGGGAGCCCATGACAGAAAAGGTAGCCACAACAGTAAGTGCTGAATTTCCTTAGTGGTTTTTTCCAGTTCTATTCCTATGGTTTTACGAGCAGTTTCTCACTTCATCTCAACCCAGTTTCCAGCTGGTAGTTTTGTCTTAAGTTAAAAGAGATCCTCCTGTTAGTAAATCCCTGAGGTTAGTCTTCCCAGATGAAGACTCCTGTAAAGTGATTTTGTCATAGCTGCTGGACGGATGGCAAAGAGAAATCCATGAAAAACAAATTTCCCCCTGGAAAAAGACTAAGTGTTGTCAAAATGTTCATTTTTCCAGGCTGCCTTCCTGAGAGTGCCTTCATGTTTTTCTCTAGTCAACATTGCCTTTCTTACAGATGTGAGACGTCACCCTATTCTGTTCACTCTATTTCAGCACTCTTTTTACTTTTTTTCCCTTTTCCTTATTTAATTGTCTAGTTTCCTTTCTCCCATTCTAACTCCCCATACTTTCGTTCTTTCCGTTGTAGTAGCTCATTATTTCCACTGCACTCCTCTTTTATTTCCCTTATCCCTCTTCACTGTAACCACCAGTGTTTCCATGATCTTTCCCCTTGTGCAGAATATCCTAATTTTGAGAGACTACTATTTTTGGTTTCTAATTCTCATTAAAATCAATGAAGAGCTGCTCAGACCTTCCCCGTACAATTGTCTCAGGGAATTTCATGACTGCCCTAGCATGGGTGGCAGTCTTACTTCTTGTATGTGGTCCATCACCACCATGTAACTGGGTAAGTCTTTAGAGAGAAGAGGAGCTAGAAAACCAACAGATTTTTATGTCAGGGATAAGCTTTGTCTGTAAAATCTGCAAAGGATGAATAAAACCTGAGAAAATACTTCATTTTACTGATACTCTAAACTCTCATTCAGAGCAGAGTCAACTTTTATTTTTGCTCTATGAATTTCTCAACTGCAGCTTTGTAGTGTGGTTTCTGAGACCCATACTTCATGATAAAACACATTCATGAGAAACCTTACCTCTTAGTGATATCATTTTTCCTTTGTATGTCAGAATGGGTACCCTAATGTCACAAAAAATTGAACCAGCAATTCCTCCACTGACAGTTTACTGAAATATCTCCTTTCTAAAAATTCAGCCCTCCTCCAAGTAAGCAACTAAGCCCAAAATAATTACCGTTACCCCCCAATAGCAATATATTAATGGATTGTATTTGATATTGAATGCATATAGGAGAATTTAATACTTGGAAGTTTAATATTTTATAATGAGATGTGAGCATCAGATCCTATAAAGCTGAGAATATACATGGACATAAGACACTCATCACTTTGGAGATATCAAGCTGAATATATATTGGACAAAAGGGTGTTATCAACAAATTCAGCACTGATGAAAGCTTTTGCACATAAGTTATTTACTTCTGAGACAAGACTGTCTCACTCATTTGGATGAGTAATTGTAAGTAGTTTCTCTGTGAGATGCTATTGTGCTTGATGTACTTCACAGCCAGAAAAGTGTATTATATTTTAATATTTCTTCTTTGTGTGGTACATTCTGAAATAATGTTTCTTCATTTCCTTGTAGCTCTCATTAACATTTCTATCTATTGTGTTTAATTTAATGCTGTAATCTCTGAAGCCCTATTAAAAATTCAACATCACAAATATGTATTGGCATTAAAAAAAAACAGTTTCTGGCTAGATTATGCTCCTCATATTACTAGAACAACTTTGCCTCTCAGAAGGAGATATATATGCATAGCTACAGCACTCATGTTTTTCAAGACATTTAATTTATAGAGACAAGGTGCTCTGCTGAGGGATTCCACTATGCCACTGCTAGCCAAATGACAAGATCAACATTGTCAGAAAACCAAATTTTACATAACAACCTCCCACACTGGACTGGACATAAGGTCTTGTCTCTGAAAGTGACCAGGTGGGAAGAATATATTACATAACAAGGCAATTGTATGTAATCTTTTTTCTCTGTACTTCCTTGGCCTCTGTTTTGCAGTTCAAGATACTATCTCTGTATTTAGTAATATTTAAGGGGTTTCTCTTTCTCTTTGACTACCTTGTTGAGACTTCTCTTGAATCCAGCCTACTAGAACAAGCTGACATGGTATTGGTCAGTGACATTTCATCTAGATAAGCAGTAAGATTTATGCGAAGTTGTTTGGCCCCATCCAGTGCTTGGCTGGACTGACTCACCCTCCATTTCTCCAAAAGGGCTACTCAGTCTAGCTGCAACACTTTTAATCAGGTTAAAACAGTATTCACAGTCAATATGTAACATTGTTATAGATTTCATCGATATAGAATGAACATGGCAATTGACATAGCAACATCAAATAATATTGTTTATCTAGATACAGAACATCTCCTGTTATATGAGCCTTGATGCCATAACCCGTTCATCGCTATGCTGGTACTCTGCTACCTTTTCCTGTTTCTGAACTTGGGTTGCTATGTGAGTAGACTATACAAGGACAACATAGACCATAACTCCATGCAACCCACACTACTTTCCTCCCATGTCAGGTGTTGAAGGACTTGGTGCGTCAGTGCACAACAATGGTACAGTTCAGTGCAGTCTGGATGTCTCAGAATGACCTATCCCTTTCCTGGTGACACCATACTTATAAAGCCACTTCTGCAAGTGATGTCCCACCTACTTCTTAGCCCCATTACTCCCAGGCTCTGTAAATAGTTAAGCAAGGATTGGATACCAAGGAAGGGACTTGGTCTCCTTACTTCTTGGGGACAGGCAGTTAGCAGGTGGGGGCTCAGAGAGAGCTGGCCTTTCTATGTGGGAGGGCTTTAATTGTGGGAAGGCTTTAATCTGAATGTGGTGTGAAATATTTTTCTGTCTTCTTCCAAGTGGCCACTGTGTGGCAACTGCTGGCCTTTAGCCACAAGTCTATGAGGGCCCTCAGTGCAGTGACCTGTAGAGACAGATCTGGGGATGTGGTGGATGTGCTCAGGCTATAACAGCCATGGCAACTCAGTTCTGGACTGCTCTGGACAGAGATTAGTCTCTGATGAATGAGGTATAACAGTCACAAACATCTAATCATTCTCATTTGTGGAATTACTTGTACGAAACTTTAATCTCCCATGTACTTCAACAAATTCCTTCTTGCTTGTGCAAAGAATGAAAACAGTCCATGACTATAAGCACAATTTGGTCAGGAGGCAGCCAGTACTCACCCTCCATATAAATACCACCTGCTTCCCTCTGTGAAGGAGTCCCACATAGCTCTGTTTCAAGAACATAGCTGTTGATTTGGAGAAGATTCCCACTGTTGATGCCCAGCTGTGGGAATACAGACTCAAGAAAGCTTGTTTTCCTGGTCCCTGAAGATTTAAGCCAGGTTTTGTTGGGATGTGTCACTTAAGCTCCTCTCTCTTGGGATTCCTCTGGAAAGATTTAGCTGATCAGCAAAATAACTGAACACAGCAAAACCCTAGGACTAAGACCAAGCCCTGACAGAGACTGGGAAGAGCTGGGCCATGAGCTCAGCAGACTTCTCTACCTTATTTTGGACACAGCACAATCCTTCAGGGGTTTGCTCTCCTACTCTCAGGAGTAGTTCCCTGACTGTCCAGAGCTGTGCCTGGGATCACAGTTAAGAGCTCATGAAGGAAAGTCAGAAAGAACAACAGCTTCTTACAGAAAACACACACCCCTGTGATTCACAGGAAGGAACTTCTGCTGGTCCTGATGGCTTCTTTCCACTGATGGGCAGTGGTGCATCTATGCTGTGCCCTAGAGAAGAAGAAATCAGTGCTGGTATGGACGTCCATCCTCTGTCCTCTGGCTGGTGTTGTCTCCCTTGTCCCCCAGAGGTGTGTGCATGACCAGCCACAGGTCAGTACCCCTGCCTTATGCTAAAGTATTGCCCCCAGTTCACACCAGTTCTCATTATGTAACAGCTTCAAAACCGATTCATACTTGACTGGATCTAGCTGTGTTTCCTCTTGTTTCCTTATAGTGGAACTTTTCTGGTGGAGGTGTCAAAAAGCAATAAACTCTCTAGATGACGTGAGAGCCTATGGTGTCTTGGGGTGATTAAGGATCAAGAGACAAACTGCTGATTTGTGAAAGGAGTATTACCCTTACATAGAAATTCTGCCCCTCCCCCCCCCTTTTATCAATAAGATGTTAAAATGCTCTGAAAGATGATAGTTGAGTTCTGAAAAACAAACTCAAAAATATTAAGTAATGTCAGGCTTGTGATATATAATAAAATTCAGCATGTTTACACAGCTGGGCTTTTTTTCTTCTGAAGAATTAATTCATTATACCAGGTGGGAATACAATGTGGTAGAATTAAAAGTACATGAGAAACCATAAATATAGCTGCTTGTGTGCCTGAATATAGAACCTTAATATCTTGTTTTTCAAAAGAGTTTTGTAACTGTGTGGAGAAATATTTATTTGCATTACAGTAATGCCTAGAAGACCCAGTTTGGAGCTGTAGATTAAAATCATAGTTTTTGGTATTGGAGTGAAAATTACTTGCTCTAGCCCAGTAAAAGGCCACTGAAGTCAGAGGAGAGCAAATGGCAATAATACATATGTCACTGTCCCATCCCATCTGAAGGCACCTTTCTACATATTGAACTCCAGCCTACTGACCTGCAATGCAATAAGCCCTGCAAACCATTTCTTTTGCTCATATAGAAATGCATGGTTACCAATCCTGAATAATTCATATAGTCCATAAAGACTCCTGAAATCCAACAGCCAGTTTGTAGTGCTCTAGAGCCCCTGAATCCCTCATGTATTGAGTATGTGCAATATAATGTAGAGGAGATGGACAGCTCCATATTTTATGTTTTAAATCACGTTTTTCTGATTAATAGTTCACAATTACTAATTTATGAGAGGAGCTACTCACCAGTGCTGAATCACTGCTAGTCTTTCAGTGCTATTTCCCACTGCTTTCCCCTTTCTCACTATCCATTTGCATAAAGCAGAATAGCAACATTTTTCCATAGCCTCTAAGTATATTTATTCTCTAATCTTCACCATTTGCCACTGATTACACTTGCCTGCTTGTGATGCGAGGTGAGAATGAGAGATGCATCCTTAGTTAAAGAAAAGAAGCTCAGAGGAGTAAGCAAGTAAAAGAGGATTTTTCTTTTTCCATAAAATAGTTTTCATTTTTTCAGAATGTCTTGCTGAGAAACATGTTCAGTTAATTAGATAAATCTTCTTCTCCATTTTAAACAACTTTAAACATAATTTGAAGTCATTGCCAAGAAAGTCTAACTCACTTTGCAGGCATGTTTAAAATAACATTACGTTGTACGGGGGAAGGTGAAATCCAGCTATTCATAGTGTTTATGTCATATGAATTAATCAATGCCATCTCTAACATCCTGTCCGCAAAAACTGATTTTGTACCCATATCAATTACTATTCCCTGGTGTATTACTCACTGTGGTGCTGCTTAGTGTTAGTAGCCAAATGGTTCCCTTCACACAGCAGCAGGTATTCTAATCAGTCTTCTGTGATATCTCTGGTTTCTTTTTACAGATATATTTAGTTCAAAAGAATTTTTTCCTCTTCATAATTACCCTTTTTCAGGATCCTATCTGATCAGAACATAAGCACATTCATCCCTTAAATCCATTTTTGCTGTGTTATAAACCCAGAGGAAGGACACTACATTTAGACTTCCACAGGCACACAGAGAATACTCATCTTCACAGTGAGAATTTTTTCTTTTCAAGTTAGTATTTAAGAAGTAATTATACAAAAACAAACAAACACTTTTGTTCAAAAAAAGGAGGGAGGGTTATACTTGTGTAGTTAATTAAGCCACTTGGCAGCCATCAGAAATCATCTTCTTTATTTCTGTAAACACTGACTGGTATCCTATTTTAGAAGGCATCTGAGCATCCTAGCAATGAAATGGATGAAGAGATACTAAAGTGTAAATGTGTTTTCTGAAGTGTAACAAAATGACAAGTTGCAGAGAAGAAGAATAATTTGCTGGTTATTTACAACACATTGCTCTACAGTTCCCATTATCAAAAACATTCTGACCTTGTTTTAAAGCATATACTACATCCAAACTAGCCACATATAGTTTTTCTTTTCTATGTTAAATATGTCATCTCATGTCTCCTTGCAATGAAGTATTTCAGAAATTTCAACAAGAGAGAAATGTCTCTACTTTTCTTTCCCCCTGCTTTGTATAGTCCTAGTTAGAAATCAGTGTCAGTTACCTCATTGGCTGCAGAGAGTCAGATTTACTATCTGAATTTGGCTTTATAAGGGAATAGGAGGCATTCAAAGCAATGTCTGACTCAGGACAAGTTTTCTAGGTACATTCATATGCACATGAGAATATTCAGTGTGTAAACAACTGCTATGCTATAGACATGTCCTGAACATTGCTTCTAAGATTTAATTCACTTTAAGTCAATTGAAAGGTTCCATTAAAGGAAGATGAAGTAGATCCTTAGTAGTATTTAATAAACTGTGTAGGAAAGGTACATGTTCAGTACCAGCCACCTACTGTCACTGGTCTTCCTTTTTTAAATAAAAAGAGACTTATTAAACATGCTTAAGGTTTTATAATGAAAATTGCCAGTACAGTTACACAGTGCTAAGCGGAGAGTCAGAGGTTGCACTTTCCTGTTTTCAGTTTAAGAGGAGAACCAGGATTTCTCACTGTTTTGACAGTCCATCTCCTTGTTCAAGCTTCAGTATTGTGAGAACATTATCCTTTAATCCTTTAGAATTCTGATCATTATGGGCAGCTTAATTTCTGAACAAAACTCCATACATGTTTATGCAATATTGCAAATTTGGAAAATGATGAAGAAAATACAAATTAAAAAATAAAACCAAGTATCATTATATCACAATTATTGGAAAGCACTATTGCTCTCAGAGCAGATCTGAGCATGGGAGCTCAGCCTTCTACTCCCAGCTTTCCTGGTTTTACACAAACCATGATTGCAAGTTCCAGTGCTTACAAACCCATTAATTCAACTCTCAGTATCATTATTCACTTTGTATCAGAGCAAGAAGTTATCTTAAAGAAAACTAGTTTTATTTTTGCTTTTTAGCTTGAATAGATATGCTCTTAATTCTATATAGTTGCACTTCAATGTCAAACATTAGTAGGCTGAAATGAAATAGCCAACTAGTTTTCTTGAAGACTGTTCAGGTTACCTTACAGTGGAGTAGGAATTATGTCTCTAATGTGCCATTCAAAAGCAGAACAGACACTGAGGGAGACTGAAGTTCTTCTTTCCCGTCCCAGAGAAGTCCCTTTTGAAGGCAATTCAAAAGCATGTTTTGGACAACTGGCTTAAAACACAAATATAAAACCTCAATCAAACAAATAAAAACAGGACAGAAAATATAGATGAGGCTTTGAAACCTCAAAAACTGGTTTTGAGTGAGGAAGTGCAGCTAACTGGAAGGAGTGAGGCAGTTCTCATTTATTCTTTGTCTCTTTCAACATACATATAAGGTATTTATCAGATTCTTGGATCTTACAATGAAGTAGGTAGTCTAGAGATTTCATTAAATGTATTCTACTGTGTGATGCTTCATTAAGCTCCTGAAGCAAGCAAAAACATGTTCCATGTTGAAAGGGGCTTTCCTTAAACAAAGAGTTCCATCAATTAGGACAGGGGACACATAGGAAGGTCTGGGACGAAGCTGCTGACAGTTGAGGCTTCTGAAAACAGCACAGTGCTGGGTGCTGAGGGGTCGGTCAGGGACTGTGCAGCTGTGGACAGAGATCCAGAGCAGAGAGCTGGGACCTGTGTGTTGAAATCAGTATCCCCTTTTAAATTTGTGACCTTTATTTTTGTTCTGATTTGAAATGAAAGACACTCATCTATCCCAGGCTAATAGTCTCACAATTTCCCTAGGACTTTGGTACTAAGGGTTGAAGTGCAGACTAATGTCCTGGTTGTAAAGCTACAGAGATCCTACCAGCCAGGAAGACTGAGAAGCATCACAGAGTGAAGGAGAAATAATCTATAAGCTTTCTTGGGTTGATAAATGTGAAGACATCGGAGTCCTGACATAGGGAAAAAAACCCAAACCTTTTTAAGTGGAACATCAGTGAAGCTGTCAGACAAGGGAAAAGGCTATAGTAATTGAGAAAGTCTGGTTCCTAAACTGACTAGCATTAAGATGAGATCCTCCATGGAGTAGACTAAGCAACTTCTAAGAAGAAATGTCCCTGGCAGGGAAAAATTTGTTTAGAAAAGTCTCTATGGTATGGCATTTTGTGGAAAGTAATACGAATGCTTCATACCGAGCATATAAAATGAAACAGCAGTTGACAGAAATGGTTAAAGTTTTATCTGAAAAAAACATTGAAAAATAAAACCAATCCATTGGAGCCTATTATAACACCCATATCCTCACAGAACAGAACAGCTTTGCACTCTCACTGCCATCTGGAATGGAATTCTGTTAGCAGCCTCTGAAAAATACAAATTAACTATTTCATGCATTTCTATAGTGTGTTTTTCTGTTCATATTCCCTGTTCAGTTATGAATGAACTTTAAAGTCTTTATGTGAATGTTGCATTTGCTTACTGCCCAGATCAGGAGTAATAATATTTATGGAAGAGAAACATGAAATGTGAAAGATAATTTAAAAGGAGTCTCTCTCTGTCATTTAGTTGATGGCCTTTACTAAGATATAGCTGTAACAGATGCTGCTTAAACTTGCTAGATTATATATTCTTACAAGTAAAATGAACATCAGGTATCAGATCAGTCTTTTACAGGTGTTTAAAATAACATGCTTAACATGCAAATTATTTTTACTAGTGAGAGCCCACAGTAGATTAACATGTTGCTCAAATTGGTTATTGTAATTAATGTTCAGTTTTAAAGCAGTCCTGCATTTGATTTGCAATCAAAAAATCAAGATTTTCTCAACTCTTTGTTATGCACAAGAAATAGTGGAATAGTTTTGCATAAATAGATTCCAGACTCGGGGCTGTTTGTGAAATGCTCACTTCAATGATTCAGTAATCGTGATTCATGTTTTACAGCCAATCACTTTAAGCACATGGTATTGTTCCCCTTCTATGAGAGGAAGATATATAATGGTGAATATGTGAATCACTTTCTGAATGGATATAAGAAATAGAACCAAAATGTATGAAAACATTGCATTTCACAAACTTTTAAAGATTATCTGATGTGTGATATAGTCATAGAAAACAAGCAAGACTGAAGAAATAAGATGATAAATATTTAATCATTAGTCCCAAACCCGTCCAGAGGTGATACATTGTGCTCTGTGTGGTCTCAAAGTTTGCATTGCGGAATTCATTCCATTCTTTAAGCCTTTCAGATTTTTATTTGGTTTATTCTGTGAAGAGCTCCATCTGGAGAACATGAGCTACATGGAACTAGAGTTAAAAAGATGTCCTATAATACATACAGAATTATTATGCCCGGATTCATTCCACCAAAGTGTAGGCATTTCATTCTTGGATTTACTTGCACTAAGGGAGGGAAGCACTAAGAGAGCTTAAGTGCTTTTGATTCACTGAGCAAAACAAGAAGAAAACAATTTTGATTATTATTTCCAACTCAATAAATTCTCTCAGAAAAAAACCATCACCCACGTAATGCATAACTGTCCAGCTGCAGCCCAATTAGATTGATTCAAAGCGGTGCTATCTGGATTCATAGTGAAGAACTTTCCTGAAATCTTTGGTTTTAATGATTAGACGATAAACCTGCTGATGCCAAAAGGAGCTTGAGGAACGGTTCATCTCTCCATGATTTTGAGTTCTATGATGTCAGTGTCTAAACTGGAGCTAGTCTCTCTAAAGGTCCCTTCAACCAATGAAGAATAATAGACAATTCTATTCTAGACATCCTATTTCAGATTAAATGGCTGCAAAGAGGCATAAGATGACCTGTTTCAGCGTAAGGTTTTCTATTGTGCTTGTGTAGGGTTAGGTTAGATGACTCTCACTCCTGGTTCTAATACAGCTCATGCATACTGGGAGTTCTGCTGTGAGTTTTAAGGCGGCAGATTAGACCCTCAATGTTTTGAGGCTTTCTCATCGGTACTATGTAGCTACCTCAGGCATATCAATGCTCTGCAGGAGACAACGCCAAAATAACTCTCTGTTCTAAGTTATTAAGCACAGATTTGGCATATTTTTCTGGATTTAGTAATAATACTCTATAAAGGTCATCACTAGATTTATCTAGTTTTTATGGTGCAGGTGAGTTAAATACTTCTGTACAACATTATATAACACAGGCTTTGCAGAATTCCCTATACATCTTTAATGAGGAACTCAAAAGACTGATCCCACTCTGTAGGTATCAGAATTAAATGATAGTTTTGTCTTTCTTCAAAAGGAACAGGACTCACGTGTCAATAAACATGTTGTCATTGTGCTGGCAGGTGCGCATTGGTAATGCATATGTAACATGTCAGATCATAACAATGAAATGTAAAAGAGAAGTAGCGCAGATGATCTGGTGGAGCACCTTAACCTTCTTCTCAGACCTTATGTCAGACAAAGACTAGTGTACTTACACTTCAGAACAAAGTTCTTGAAATACCATTTCCATCAAGAAGCCAGAATGACAGGAATGAAACAGTCAAAGCTTTTGCTTCTAATTGGTAAACCAAGTACTGATGTGTTATCCCTGACTACCAGTATTGTTTACAGGCTTGGTTGCTGTAGTGACAGCATCATATCAATAGTGCAATTAAGACTGAATCCTTCCGGTAGCAGAATTGGTTTTCAAGCAGTTTTTAATTTCTTGTTTACAAAATCGTCTATATTTTTCTAAGTACACAGCCCAACAAAATAGGAATAAACCTACAGAAAATCGATCTTTCTGTGTAGAGGAGATAAACTGACTCCAAATAACAGAATAAAAAAGAAAGAAAGAAAGAAACCAGCTCAATCAGATGGTTGCTGAGATGGTTGCTCCTTCCCCACAGCTGCACAAGTGGGAGCTGAAGCGTTGCCTCTTCACTGCCAGGGCCTGGAGCAGCCCTCAGATGTTCTATGAGGGCCCTGTACGAGTTACAGACATGCAACCCCTCTTCTGGAGCCAGGGTTTGGTGTGATCCAGAAACCCCATAAAGTAAGGATCAACACACTTCGCTGAGGCAGAAACCAAGGTCCATCAGCAATACCTTCCCCAGCATCCCATCACTGACTGTCAGATGTGGGTGTCAGCTCTGAAACGACCCTGCAGTTACTAGAGGGGATATAAATATTCCTGACAGGCATCCTGCTAGTCCATGCAACCCACTGATTTAGGCCACTTGCAGCTGTTAAGTGCTGCTGCTCCAAAGCCATTTTGAGCAGCAGCACTGACTGTTACTAGCCTCCTCCTTGTGAAGAGAGGAATACACTTGTCCATTTTTATACCACTTGAATAAGCATGGGAGATTTATTTCATATACTACAATCCCTGCCATCAGTTTGGTTGCTGGAGATGAGGAGTGGAACCAATGGAGAAAACTAATTGCCAGTCTTTTGTAGTTTCGCTGCCCTTTCTGTTGGGATTGCATTGTGTTATGCTCATGCCAGAAACAACCCGCTGGTTCACTAATATGATCAGTTGTTTTCTTTTTCTCTCATCCCCTTATCATAATGCTGGGACTATGTGGCAGATGCTAATACTTCTCAGATAACTGAAGCAAACCTACCATTTAGCCTTTGCCCTGTTGTGAAATTTGTCCCATCTTAAAATATTATTTCTACAACATTTCCAAGGTTTTTCAGAAGCCTTTCCCTGGAAAAGACTCTGTTCAATATGTGCTGGAGTGGGAATGGAGGAGGTGAACCTGGCAGAGTATTAACCTGTTTCTGCAACACTATGAGTGTTCAGCTGTTTTGCATTTTAAACAAATGCTTCAGATCTTTTTATTTCAGAAAGGAAAAAAAATTTTTTTTTAAAGTATGAAGGATTAATAACTATTTCCAAAAGGGAACTATGCATCCAGCAACAGTGCTTTTTCACTCACTCAAAACCAGACCTTGTCCAGATCTATTAAAAATTTTACGTGTTTGAGTTATCCACCTAACCTGGTAAGCCAGAATCCTACATGAGGAATTTCTGTGCTTGCCCAGAGTACAGGATGAGGTGCATTTCAAAACAGTTAGTAGCTTGCATGGGAGTTGCCGTGTGCTACAAGTTTGGAAATAAGTATCTGAACCTGGATCTCATATTCTGGACTTGTCTTTTCTCTTATACTCGTTTCTGACTTTTCTGACTTTCTTTGCCCAGACTTAAACTGTAGTTTGGTCTCAATAATTTATTTTTCTTATTTTTGTAATTTGCAAACTGTCATGTGTTTTCAGCTTGCCTGCCTTACTTAGATTCCTAATTGTCTATGCTAAAATTTTTCCTTTAATTAGCAGATTATATTTTATGTTGTTAATTGAACACCTCTATACAGGAAGATTAGGTGACAAAATGAAACTCTCTTGAAAAAATCATATTGCACTGGCTAGAACTGAACGTGCAAATAATGCTTTATCACTCCACACATTCAAATTCTAGAATATTTGTTCCCTGGGCAAGCTCAATGGCATTGAGTACATCCTCCCAGGTGCAGCTCGCCTACTGGGGCCTCTTCCACATTTTGGGCGACAGGCTGATATGAGGAATGGGCAAGCTGGAGACAGAGCTGAGGATGTGCAGAGCTTCTTCTTCCGACTGCGTGCCTTGTGGGTCTGCATTTCACTGGGGTCATTTAATGACCACTTGGATTTGTCTTCCAGACAGGACTTGCCAGGGTGCCATGTCAAAAGCTGTGACTTACTGCACCCTCTATGGCAACTTCTGCTTCTGAAACAGGGACTTGTGTGACTTTCTGTCCTGTAATTGCACCTGTACTATGTTCTCCTGCTGATCACTGGTATTACTAGCGCCTGCAACACAGGCCACATCATTCTAGCATGAATCTGTGTCTCTCTGGCAAATGTAGCTCTGATAGGAGACTCATGAAAAAATGTGGGTGAGAATAGCACACTCGATCTTAAGAAACGGAACAGATAATGTGACTGGAACCATACCATGAATAAACAAAACCGTCTTGATCCACCAGATGGAGATAGGTCTGCAGTTTGAGATGATGTAAGTGATAAGGAATGTAAGCAATGATTACTGAAGTACTGAATTGCCATCAGAAAGTGACATTTTTGATACAGAAAGGTATTGCCTAAATAACATCCATGATTTTTGTTCTGGATTTTTTGCTTACTTTAGTGTTGAACTTTAAGAACATTAAATAATTGATAGCGAAATGCACCGGCTCTAAACTAGGCTGAAATCCCGGTGATAGGTGAGGACAAGAGAGTTCCCTTTTTTTTTTTTTTTTTGGCTTGTGTATTGTCACATCTGTTCTAATGGTCTCCTGCTGGACAGCTGATGGGAGCATTTGCAGCATAATGCAGCCTCCATATTACAATGATGGCCAGTGGCATTTTGTTAGTTCAGTCTGCCAGTATTTCCACTGTGATGCTTGGCACAAGCAAACTAGATTCATCTCCATATGGAAGGATGCAGTCTGCATGACAGAGGCCATAATTCGGATGTTGGTTTTGGTCCCTTTTGTGGCCCAAACACATATCCAGCTTTTATACAACGAAGCCTCTTATGAAGAGTTTTGGTTGTAAAGCAGGTTAAATTTATTCATCCATTACATAAATAGATTTGCCATGGGGAATGTGTCACATTATGCCTACAATAAACCCATACGAAGGCTTTCTGGACAAGCTTTGCTCCTTTTACTGTTGAATTGAATATAAGGTTTTGTTTGTCCTAAACGTTTGGATGGAAGGATCTTCAGGAAAGGTCTGTTTTGATTCAGTGCAACAGTTGCACAGTAGGATCTTGCCTCTTGGGCTTATTTGCAGTACCAATTAAATTAACTCCAAATTCAGAAGACATATATTTTCTCAGAATGTATTCTTTCTTTACTTTTTACTGAAGTCTGGTTTCCTAGTGGTATAAATAGACATGTTACATGACAGGTTGGTTTTGACCAACTGTAAGCATATAGCTTCCAGTAATTTGGAAAACTTTGGTTCTGCTGGTTCCGAATCAATGCTGTGCTTGTAGCTGTGAGAGAAATATCACACTTGTTTCTTTTGACTTTGATTTTTTTTTTAATATAGGAAAACAGAACACAGGTTTTTGGGGTAGGTTTGTCTACATTTTGACACTGAAAGGCTGTGATTGGCAATTCTTCCATCTGTTACCCAGCAGTTCCTGCCAGGAAGAGAAGATGGGAGGGTTAAATGAGGACTGACAGCAGAAGTAACGAATAGCAGGAACTGGAAATAGATTAAATCTGATCTTATTCCTTTAACTTGAAGTTTACTTCTTACAAAAAGGTTTTTTTGATGTTGATCTTCAGAAGAACAATGCAAGTATGAAGGCATGTGTTTACACAAGGTTCAGGGCAGAGTTGTGTCTGATATACAGGGCTAGGATGAGATATGGATTATTACTATACGATCTAATTTGTGGTATGGACCTATGATGCATGCCAGTTAATGAGCTGAAAAGAATTTCTTCCTCTGCATTGAACTATGTGTTCTTCATAGGAGAAGATATGAGGAGTAAAGCACACAAGGTCAGTCACAAAAAGACACTAGTAAATCTCAGCTGAAGAATGCCAACAACTTATTTTAAATTTAAAATAATTTTAATTTAAATTAATTTTCTCTTTCCTGTTCTACCTTCATTATTTTTCTTCTCATATGCTCAGCGTTAATAATGGGTTGTCTGTTTTGAGCTACTGTACTAAGAGCTTTTATCACTGCATCATCTAACACATCACAAAAGCTATGGAGGGATGCCACGGAGCCTGTAACTCTGACAGTTTCTGACATCATGTTCTGAAGGCCTTAATGATGTTGCTAGTTTAGGACAAAAGAGCTATGAGTTTATGAATGTTGCTTCACTGGACATCAGCTCTTGAGCAGAGACATGCTCATCTTGGAATATTTTTCTATAATTCAACATGGTTGGATTGCATACCTCAGGCCGAGAGTTAGAATTCAGAAATCTGTAACGGGACCAGTTGTAAAGAGTAATATCATTAGTTATCTTTTATCTGTTTTCAAGACAATTGCCTTTCTTGCTTGTGTTGAAAAAATGTGTTGAGGACATTTCACTTCACTGTGCTTGTTCTTTTATAGCAATTGCAAGAACACTTCCAAGTTCTCCTGAGAAACTCCTTCATGCATTAGGGAGTGAAGTCATGCACATTTCAGCCATTTCCCAGGATCTATCTATGCTGCACAGAGTTGGATATAGAACTGGCTTTTTGAGTCCAGCTGTTGGAAATGAAGCGTGTATCATCATACAGGACTACACAGTAATACTACATGACTTACAAGCACTTTTAGTTTTATTAAAAGCTGTACAGAATTAGGTATAATTAGAGAAAATCTTACATCTGCAGGAGTCTTGCTTTGCTTGATAAGGAAGATGATTCATTTCGAGAAACTGTTAAAAAAGCGTGTTTTTTCACATCATAATGGGCATTTTACATAACTTTAATTAGACGAACACATCTGTAGACCTTTTAAAATACTCAGCCTAACTTCAGGCTGTTCTGGGTTCCTCACTCTTTGGTGTAAGTCCATCTCACAGGCAACTTCTTAGGGGTCTGGGAAAGACTGGGAGAAACTGATGTTTACACTGGCTGGAGTTGGATCTGCTTTTGATTTTTGGTGGGATCCCTTCCTTATCCCCACCTCAGCTAAAGGGCTTGCTGATGTCTGCAGGGCAGAAATTTAGCATAACTAAAACAGATAATAGTGCCCCAAATACCTTTAAATAGGCTTTGTTGTTAGTCTAGAATTTTTTTGTCTCACATAGAAATCCTGTAATAAGGCAGTCTGCAAGATCCATGAGCACAAAATTTCCTTCCTGTTTTTCTGTGAGAAGGGGTGTGTGTCCTCATGCTTCCAAAGCACATCTGTGAAAGGCACACACAGAATGGGCTGTGCTCTTTCTCCTCCTGACAATGCCAATCTTTAGCAGAAGCAGCAGTCCTATATGTCAGGGTTAAGGTTTTGTCAGAAAAGATCCTATTTAGTGTACAAAAAACAATAGCAAAGTTAACAATAAATGAATTCTTCAGCTTAGTCTTTGATTAAAGGAATGGCTTTAGTTACTAACTGCTTATAAGGTCAAGCTCACTATTTACACTTAAATGCCCCATCAAACTCTTATCAACACTGAGCGCATGGCAGCTCTGCTTTTGCCTGGAGATGTATATGGTTTCTAGTATTTGTGTTTAAATAAAAGAAAAAGGTAAAATAATTACAGAATTCATGAAAACTCTCAAAAATCTTAATTGATAAGATGTTATAATTAAAAAATGCATCTTAGTCCTAGGGATATTGTTGACACCAGGCCTACTCTTTTTTGAATGATGTTTTCAGGAGCCCAGAGCCCTGGAGACCCCTTGTATGCAATCAGAAGTGTGACTACAGCCTGTGCTGCTCTACCCTTTCTGCAGTGAGACCATGAGATAAGAGACAACTACCAGAGGCATCAGCAACAGCTGCTCTAGTGCAGTTTAGATGGTGGACATCTCAACATAATATGTTCTGGCAGAGCTGTGTGTACACTTCTATATCTCAATGGAGGTTGAGAGGATAATACTGTAGAAAAGGAGAAAAGCATGTTGCTCATTACCAAAATAATTATAATAAAATGAGAATACTTTGTTACGCCAGAAAACAAAAATAAATGGGTGTTACCTTTCAAAAGACCTCGTAATTTCCTCCTTTTCTTTGTCTTTTTTGTGCTCAACCTTATTTGCCAGATTTCCCACACAGTAATCCCACAAGCTCAGAGTTAGTAGTAAAACTCCTGTTGTAGGGGGAAATTGCTCAACATACACAGTTTATATAAAATCAGGACTGAAGTGGTTTGTTGACTTACACCACATAATTAACAACTGATCAGTGAACTATGCATTCAGGATCAGTATCAGTAACACAACAGGTAAATCACAATCTTGGATACTTGTAAAATATTACCAAACACAAATTTCTAAACACCTTTCTACAACTTAACCCCAGAAGTGATAAATCCCCCACAGCTACCAGCAGACTCACCCCTCCTGGACAAGGGGGTTCCCTGATGTGCCAGTCTCTGCAACCTGGCACTCCAATATTTTGCTATCTCCAGCATGTCCCTGTCTTTCTTTTACTGAGGAGACCAGCACTGGATGCAGCACCCAGATTTGCCTCACCAGAACTGAGCAGAGGACCAGGACCACCTCCCTTGACCTGCTGATGACAGTCTGCCTGATGTGCCCCAGCAGGCTGTTTGCTTTCTTCAAACTGAGAACAACAAAGAACAATTTTAGTGATGTTGAAAAGGTTCTGATGGGGTTGGGCCACACGGTCCTCAACTAAAAGCTGTCCCTAAGCATCTACAAACAAATACATGTTTTTCAGATTGCTAGTCTGCTCTGGAGTCTATGCTACTGCATTTTCACTATTACTGTTTCCTCTACTAGGGAACCAAGGTTAAGGCTGGCTTGCTCTAAGTGCTGCAGCTACATCCTTTGATACCAGTTTTTGAAAATATTTGGTATTTTAAGCTACAACACTGATTTTTCAGCCAATGTTACTGATGCTCTTACACATGATCCTTTCTGCCAAGTCTGCTGTGGGCTGGAAATGGCAGAACAGATGTAGGACAAGAAGTAGTTTCTTATCTTCAGCGTGATATTCTAAAGATAGCACCATTACATTCTTAATTTGGTGCCTTAGTGGTGACTGAGCTATTTTCCAAATCTGTGGTAGTAAGTACATGGTGTAGCTTCATGTTTTAGAGTTGTAATGTCCTGTACTGTTAGTTGTTCAGTACAAATGCACTAGTCCTTCTGTCTTTAAGAGCTGAAAGTAGAACTGGCCTTCAACTGCAAAATCATTTGCTAGATAACCTTGCTGCATAAGCAACACAATTGACAAACACTTCTTGGGAGACTTTGAATTTAAAATCAAGAGGTCTGCAAGTAGAAGACATAGCAGCTACTGAATAAAGTCTCAGCGACATTTCCCCATGGGAATTTCCAGGAAACTTTATCTCCAGAGCTGGTGAAAGGAGTGAATCAACTGATACATCCCAGAACATTCCTCTTGTTCTTTTGAGTCCTTCATAAAAAACACAGGATGCAATAAAAGCAGCCTTTCCCTAAAGAGCTATCATCCCTAATCAGCTATTTAACTGCATTTCCTTTCCTAAACAGAGATCAGATGCTGTGCAAGAAAGCACAAAAGACATTACAAAACAGCCTTCCTACAATGAAAGCTTCTTCCTAATTCTCTATAATTAGAATGACTTTTGAATGAGAAACAGCCTGTACAATTTGTGCAGCCTGAGAGACTTCCTGCTCTGAGGAGCTATGAAATAATACCCGGGAGTGGGCTGCATCAAATCTTCCCCTGCAGAATTAGTTTTGTCTCCTGGACATCAACAGTTTTGTGATAGATTCATGGAGTATTTGGGCAGAGGGAAACACTGTGATAACACAGTTTGCTCTCTGTGTAACACAGACCACGAGGCTGACCTACGAATTTTCACACCTCGACAGGTTCTGGTAAAGGAAGACAAACTCTTTTGGTCTCCTGTTTTCCCTTGGCTTCCTTCTGACCCTTCATGACAGTGGCATGTACTGCACTGATCCCAAATCCAAATGCTGACTGATACCCGCTGACAAATCAGAAGTTTCATGCTGAAATGCTACTCAGTTTGCATCAAGGTTGGAGCCTTCTTTCAAAATTTTACTTGCTGTATTGTTTACACCAGCCTTTATAGAGAATGGGAGAAAAACACTCTTTTGTGTTATTCAATGTTTATTAAAAGCAGGTTATTTTGCCCATTCCAATATCCTCAAAGGCAATTTAAGCCTTCTATACACAAAAATACCGTATCAAATTAAAGTATCCATGGTTAATACATGTTTCCTTTCAGTGAGTATGTTGAATTAATGTCAAATGTAAACAACGATTGCAATTACATTGCCCAAAAGAAATGTGTAACAAGAGGTTTGTGATTTTTTTTATTTAACCTACTAGTTAAGTCCTACAATGTCATAGTCTAGGACAGAGAAATTGTATTAAAGAAAAGCTTTGCTTGCTAAGAATTATATTGGGCCACTGGAGAAGTAAGCGGTGGGAAACTTGACCGAACGTACCTTTGATTATTGCATTAGACTAAGCATCCACTCCAACAAGTGCTCCTTTTCCCTTTGGAACAAAAGATTTTGATGACGTATTTTTCTCATAATGGGTCAGTGAAAACCATTAATTTTTTAAAAAATCTGGCCCACCTGGACTACCTACTGATTTTAATGCAAGATAGAAAAATGAGTAGCTTGTTAGCTTTTACCATGTCTGTTTCTTCTGATATCCGCCAGTGACTTGAGCACAAACACTGCTTAGCTGCACAAATAAGCTGTTGGAATGAAAACACGCAGAGAAGGCATAGTCCAGACTACATTTGTAAATTACTTCTATGCTGTACTAGCTCCTGCAACTTCTAGAGCAACCTCAGAGGATGCTCTACATTATGGCACATATTTCATGACTACTCTATACTTTGGTGCAGACCTTGCATCTGCTTAATATTTTCACCCATCCCCTGATACCAACCATGTATCTGGTAGCCCTTTGCTTCTCTTCAAATGAGGCAACTCTGTCCCACAGGGTCTAGTAACCTCTTTTTGATGCAAGTGGAGTAGAACATGGGGATAAGCAAGCAGGTCAAGATGAAGCTCATTTTAGGTATGTCATCCTAAATTCAGCACTTCACTTCCTTAGACTTCCCTTTTCAGTTTTTGTTTTTATTCTTCCAATGCAATACAAATCTTCTAGATCTTTAAAATTCGAAACACCATGGCAATTTTCACTAAGACTTTATTATAATACATTAGCAAAGACATAAGATTCATAGACAAGTGTTTGTGTCATTGTTTTACTTTGATGGACCTATTATTTCCCGTGTCACCCACCACAATCTAGTTCTGGAACAGGTTTCACAGCTCCTTGAGAGACTCCATTTCACAAATTCTGCCTTTTGTTTACAATAGTTATCTCAGTCTGTCCAAGTAAGTAAAACTCCAGCTGGAAAAGCAAATACACTATGTGGCAAATAATAAAAAAAGGGATGCTTAATACTACATTTTTGAAGTAATCTATTTGTTATACAAGGTTAAATAACTTAAAAGTCAAAACCAAAAATCATCTGCTCCACTGCTCCTTGTACTTGCTCTCTCTCTGCTTTTTAACCGTAACATGTCCATGACACTGCGTGCATATATGTCTCGCAAATTAACATTGATATTTGAATCACTGGATGAGTTCTTCGTGAGTTTCTTTAAAGCTTCACGCTGCCGAAGAGCAGCTTCCTTTATTTTCAGTGTAAAGTAGCAGGCAGAAAAACGGTCATTTATTATAGCTATTGGCAAAGCCAAAACCAGTATTCCTGACAGTATACATATAAAGGCCACTACCTTACCAATGGTAGTGTCTGGTCTAATGTCACCATAACCAACAGTTGTCATGGAAGTTGTTGCCCACCACCAAGCACCAGGTACACTTGTGAAAGTTGTGCCTGGCACACCTTGCTCAACAAAGTATTCCATAGTGGAAAATATAGAGATTCCTACAGAGAGGAAAAGCAGTAGAAGGCCAACCTCCTCATAGCACTGTGCAATAGTCATCCCAAGAGACCGCAAGCCTGAAAGAGAAGAAATGCTCTTAGTAGGTTGATTCATGTAGCTGTCATCATAACTTCACAAAACATCTTTTATATAAAAGCTAATTGCCTTATGTTTTTCTTTACTGCTGGTGAACATGCCTTAAGAAAAAGGGGTGCTGTTTTCAACACTACTGGGAAAATTTAATTAAAATATTAGAACGAACCACTGATATAATCTCTATTTCCTTAATACAGAGCATAGAAATTCTCCTCATTAGTTATTGTTTGAACTACATATGCATATAATTTAGAAAAAACTAACCAATTAGGTATAATAGAAGATCCAGCACAGTTTTTAGTAACTTATCTAAATGTTGATTTAAAAACACATTAAAAATGTCCGCTCTTGACTTTGACTCTGAATGTGCCAGGCTCCTGTTTTCCAGCCATTGTCGTATTCTTCTTTTGGACCAAGTGACCCTCAGTTAGCAAATCTGTGTTCCCAGGTGGGTGCTTAGAGCCCAGTTCAATCACTCAGTAACTTTTTCCTTGCTAAGGACTGTTTTAAATCCTTTTGTAGTTCTCAATGCTTTTATTGCCTCTCTTCGATCCCTCTTTCTCCCCAAAACCTATCAAGATCTTTATTTGCAGACATCAAAACCGAGTATTCCAGCAGCAGCTGCATTTGTGCCAAAATCAGAGATAGCAAAGCCTCCCAAAGCCAACATCATATTCTGCTAATTCACCCATGCACTGCATCAGTCCTATTGCCCGGGAGTTGCACAGGTTGTTCACGTGCAGCCAAACACTCTCCATAACCCCCCACATTCCTTAGCCTCAAAGCTAGACTGCCTGACAAAGCAAGCCGGAAAATAAAGCCAGTAACAGTGCAATGGATAAATGGATAAATGCTGCACACAGATGAAGGTAACAGGCTATCAACTCAGCTGAGACACAGAGGAGACTGAAATTATCTTTTGAATCACCAGGATTTTGTTTTAAGACTGTTCTTTAAAAATGTGCTATATTTTCTTTTATAAATGAGAAAAACACAATGCTTGTGAATTACTCCTCGTGGGGTACACTTCTAACCAAACTGGTGTTTGCAAAATAGCTTATCGGAGCTCCGCCTCTGCTTGCAGACTTCACATGCTCATTAGTATAATAAGCAATTTTATTTGTTTTTCTTTCCTCAACCTCAAACTACAGGATGTTAAAATTTCTTGCTTTTGGCTCTTTCTTTCCCCCTTCAGGTCTTCAAGTTTTAAAGTTTTTCTCTATGTACAGCAAATAGTGAAAGTACACACTAAAGTTTGTAGGAAACATTTCCTTTTGTGATGTTTTCTTCTACCACCTCCTGTTAAAGACCTGCCCCTATCCAGGCTTTATATTACTATAACTACGATCTGCTGGTTAGAATGCTTATCATAATGACATAGTTTAAATCTGCAACACAAGGAGAATAAGCTATATCAGCATAATCTTTTCTCTGTTAATACAATTGCCCCCACATTCTGAAAATGCACTAATATCAGCAGTGTAAAAGCTGTGTGGGACAATTGCAAGGATCCAGATCAAACTCTCATCTTCCAAGGAACTCACTATCATCCACTTCCCTGTAAAACTTCCTACCGAACAAAGCAGAAGAATAAAACTTTTCAGGTGACCAAGGAAGAAGGTACTCTAATTTAAAACTACCTCTGTAGTACTTCTTTTCAAAGCATAAAAGAGTACTATAAAAGCCATGGTTTGCCCCTTATGATGGATCCTGAGAATACTATAGCTAAAACAGTGCAACTCTCAATTAAATCATGTCAAATAAAGGAGGAACAGGGCAGTGGCTGATAACTCTTGGATTCACACTGATGACACTTTCAATAAAATACTGTTCCTACGGTTACTTACTCTGACTGTTCAGGAGTCTGGGTTTTTTTAATTATTATTTGTTCTATTATCCACATTAAAACAAAGATAGACCTCTTCATGTCTTCAGATGAAGTGAGGATGCATTTTTAGACAAATCTATGAATCAGACAAGTTACTGGATTCCACAGTTCATTCTAAGTGTGAAACAGTTGGTGTATTCAAAATATTAATGTATTCTGCTACACTATTTCATCACTTTAAAAAATGTCTCTGAGCCTTAGCACACAGCCAAACTATGGCTGTTCCAGCACAGACACCTCAGCAGTCTTACGACTTTTCATGAGAACCCTTTGTCAGCAGCTGTAACAGGTTGGTTACTTGTGCTGGAAGTAGCCAAGGAGCTGTAACAGCGCTGGCACAGGGCAGGTGAGCCGCCCTGGGGCCAGCAGGAGGAAGAAGTGTTTCTGCCATGGAGGGCAAGTTCCATCTGTCTCCTGACCAAAGAGACTTGGCAATACAAGCTGATGTTCAGGAGCTTCAGTTTACACACAGTTTACATCATCCTGAATTTTTGGCACTAAAATTGCTGAAGTTTTGCCTTTTTCATTAATCCAGCGGCATCTCATCCTGACATACGCTACAGCCTTCTCTCAAGCATAAACCCATTGCCATCACAAATTGAGATGCTTACATCCTACTTCTCCTCAAGGAGCGAACCTGTAAGTGCTTCCAGAGGAGGACTGGCAAGGCTTCAACAAAACATGGCCCCAGGAGGAAGCCAACAGCTGAGGAGCATCAGAAAATGTGAGAAATGCAGGTTCGTCACCTATTTTTGAAGCCACTCAAATCCATAATTTTCATATCTCAGAAGAGTGGTCTCACCCTCTAGCTGTACATTTTCTGGACAGAGGTACTACTGATTTCTCAGTTGTTTCTTGAGGAAGTATAGCATTTTGCATAAATAATCACACCCTCACACCAGTCTAGCCCAGGTATTTTGAGGCATCACATCCCTCCTATTAGCTGAGTTCAGCTTTGAAAGGGGTCAAAATTCTTCTTTAATTTCCTTTTGTGTCCCTTCTCCACATAAGGAGTTAAGTTGCCATTTCTTTAAAGAATCAGTTTTTTCTTAACTCATTTCTGCCCCTGACAGAAGGTCCAGGCTGCTGTTGTGATCCCAGCTTTGCTATGAATCTGCACAGTATTACAGAGGTGTCCTCCTTGTGACTGTGAACACTCCTCCTTGGTGAAAGAGGAGCTGCTGCCTGCAGCCACAAATTTTCTCATCTCTTTTCTTCTCATCTCACACTGCTTTTGTTACACAAAACAGCTGAGCAGTGCATGAAGCTCTGCCTGGTCTAAGAGTGCAGGAGTCAGAAAGAAGCTGCACTGGGAGGTAGCTTTAAGCTGCCAGATCCAAGGCAAGAGAGCAGAAGAGATGCAATAAGCACCTCTAAACACTGAGATGTACCAGGACTGCCTAGCTATGTGCAAGGATGGTCTCTGTGTATAGTACTTATGGGGTTCATCTTATATAGCAGCTGCAGCTAAGGATGTGTTTAGAACCCTGTTAAAAAACTCTCTTCTGCTACGTACCTCTAGTGGTCAGAAACAGGGCTTCAGATCTGCATGTGTGTATTTCTATTTTTATTTATTAGGGTGATGTTTCATGTTTCATCTTAGTAGCACCATCTCCTCTGACAGAAGATCAAAACAGAGACTTTCTACATTTGAATCATACAGATCTGATTTAGTGTTCTGGGCTTCAGTGGGCACCAACTGAACCACCAAAGAAGCATGCACAATGGTGGTAATGGTGCTCTGGATAGCTTAAATAGGTATGTATGTATGTTGCTTCTTGTGTTGAAACTGGTACAAAGATGATACCTCACTTCCAGATTAGGAGACTAGATATTTATATAGTTTATATAACTCACTTCTACCTAACATGGAAAAAATGGCACTAATTGTGATATAAACTGTGGTAATATTTTAATTGAAGAATATTATTTAAGAATAAATAGACAAAAAAAGTTTAGATTATCCCTGAAAGTTAATTTACCTAAAGTTAACATCTGAAACATCTGGTTTCAAGTTGCTAGAAAGAGCCCTAGAGCTAAGTTTCATGCATTCATTTTGCAACAGTAAAATACGATAAACTGGAAACTTTATAACTAGAATAAATGTACTTTTAGATCACTATGTTGTTATTCAGCACAAAAGTGCCTTGATGAGTTAAATCTTTTTCTTATTTTCAAAATACATTTAGAGAGGAACACATTCACATTACAGCTACCATCGAAAGTGCAGCCTTTCTTACAAAAAAACCCCATCAAACCCTGCAAAAAAAATATAATGAAGCAAAACAAAGTAATTGACAGACTGAATCATTACAAGCTTCCTTTCAATTGCTACGACACAGTTATGCATCAGTATAGGCATAATCTAGGGTAGGCAAATAAGATTAAGATAGTTCCCAAAGCACTATGATTATGCTCAGTAGCATTAAAGCTACTCCCTGCCATTGGTTGGCAGTCACTGCTCTTCAGTAGGAAGGAAAATATAGGGACACGTTCTGCTGCTGCGGGCACGCTGTAATGCCTGCTGAATTGGGGCCAGTTCACAGAAGGTGGAGATAGCTCTCCAAAGAATGGAGAGGCATAAACAACACACTGCTGCTTCATGGCAGGAAATCCTGGAAGGGTATGTTGAGTGCCATGTAAGAACGATCATCCACATGTTCAGAATAGGCCAATAGTGCAGGACACAGACCATGATTTACTACTATTAGTATCTATTTTTCAAAGCTCCAGGTGTGCTGGCTGAACACTTCTCCTGTGAAATTCAGCGCCATATTCAGCACTGATTTAAATGGGAACATAATTAAATAATTTTGAAAATGCCAAGCACTGGACAGCACCTGGGCACGGAGAAGGTGTGGTGGGAGTACAGCTTTTCTTCTTTCATAAAGCCAGGCATGTGCACGCCATGAAGTCGTAATAACAATGAGGTAAACAAGCGAAAAATGCAACATTTTCCAATGATTTCCAGCTTCCTCTGACAAATTCCCACTGGAAATGTTACCTTTTATGCCTTCCTTTCACCACTCAGTGAGTAAAAATGTTCTCAGAAACGATAACATTCCATCCTACTTCTCCTTGCTGTTCATCCCTCTGTCCATGTGATCCTGACAGGTCAGCAGAAAGGGCCCCACACCAATGGTGACTGAACCTGGCACTGCTGCTCTGCGCTGCACTGAGGTCCAACTCAGTAAGCAGCCTCCAGCTGTGCTCCACATGGATACCAGTGCGTTCAACAGGGCCTGAGAGCCCCTCAGCACACTGCCTGTAAGATGTGTTTTAAACAGTTTTCTTGAAACATTCTCTACTATGGTTGTTTTTGGGTTCTATTATGCAGATAAAATCATGATATATTTCTTTGCATATACTTTTTAAAGAAACAAATTGTGACAGCTAATTATAAGCTGTCATTAGTGGGCCTTTGATAATACAAAGAGCGTGGGTCAATGATCTCTGCTTCTTCCCTTGCTTCAACCCTAGTAAAACTAACCCGAATACACATTTGTAAACTTATGACATTGAGAATGACTGGTGCATGATCTGCAGCATGCAACTTTTGGACCTGTTATTGTAAATGTTCTATGCAAACTATATATGTGGGCTTTATGAAGAGCTTAAATTTACCAGAGAAGGCTCTTGCCCCTCAACTATCCATGTCCAAAAGTAAGATTTTCACAGCCCATTACTTCTAACAGATTAAGTAAAAAATATTAGGCACAAGTGCACACAAAATGGAGGACTGTGCCCAGGGACAACTGCTACAGGCAGCAAAACCAAGAAGTACCACTGCCATGGCTGAAAGTACCTGTTGAATGTCTTCCCAGCTTCAACATCCGCAGGGCTCTGAGCAGTCTCAGCACTTGGACAATGCGCCCCACGTTCTCCAGTTCTTGGGAGCTCTCCCCACCACACAGACTCTCCACCAGCAGGGTGATGTAGAACGGTAAAATAGCAAGGAGGTCTATGATATTTGCCACACTTCTTAGGAAGCGACACCGATCCCGTGCACAGAGGAACCTCAGAACAAACTCCACAGTGAACCACGCAATGCACAGGTACTCTAGGGCATCCAGTAGCGGTGGTGCCAGCCAGCTTAGCTCTACTGAAATCAAAGCCATGTTGGCAATGGACACAACAACAAAAGCCATGGACAGAGTGCCAAAAGTCCTGGCTGCTGCAGAGGAGCCTGGCTTTTCCAAAACTTCCCAAAGTTTCTGTCTGACACTGGGACAGAGGCTACCAGAAAAGTCCTCTTCTTCATCTTGGGCATCCAGTTCTTCTGCATCTTTCTTGATGTCTAAGGCTTCACTTAGCTCCTTCCTCCTGAAGTACCTGCCCAGGACCCCCCCCACAAAGAAATTTTTAATACCAATATGTTTTTATTATTGTCTACCACATAAGGCATAAGAATACACGTTAAAACATACCTTACAAGAGCTCATAAAACTCTGATGTCAAGAATATGAAGATTTTATTAACTGAGACTCTGCAGCATTGTTTCCACTGATCTGATATATCTATCCCCCCATTTCACATCAGTGACAGTTTGTACCTGCAGAATAATTTTATTCGGATAGCATGTTATTTATATGGATCATGTTGATTACAGTAGGATCTGCTGCATGACTAACATGCATTCTTGTAAGCAATTCTGGCACAACCAGACCCTCTGTTTCCAAATTGTCCTCAATTTTATTAAATTTTTATTACATTGGTGTGTATCTGCAGTACTAAATGGGAAGGCATAATAAAAGCCATGCAGCTTGTAGATGAAGTTCTGATCAATACACACTGACAAGTTACCTTTCTTTCTTTAAATATATGGGTCCTCACACCATGAAATGCACAAGCATCTGTGCAGAGTAAAACTTACAGATTGTAACTGCATGGTTGTGTGTTTTGTTAGAGCAAGGGTGTATTTACAGAACAATTTCATGAAACAGAAACATTCCCAAAGTACACTAAAACAAACCTTCTATTTCGTATCTGTATTTCTCGACTGCTGCAAATTTCAAGCCTTAGACAAAGAGACTATGCAATTTTGCATTTTTAACTTGACACACAATTACTCCTGTGTACCTCAAAGAGGTCTGTAGCTCCTTGTACCACCAATAAAGTAGGAGCTTTCAGTTACACCTACCAAGGAAGGAAGAAAGGGATGAAAACCAGGATTCAACTCTCTCAGCTGCAGAACTGGACCATGCCAGGGTAGGACAACTTCAGTATCCTTTTGACTTGGGGTTGCTTGCTCGTTTCTTTCTAATAACTTTGACATAACCCCTTTAGATAGATGGCAATTATGCTCTTTAGAGAATTTATTTCTTCAATACTGACAAAAAACCCAGTAACACTAAAAATGGTGGGAAAAATATTCACTGCAAATAGAATTCACATAAATGTCCTGGGGGTGGTTCAGCTGAAATCCACCTCATTCCTAAAATGCCTGTTACAATTTGTCTCCAGTGAGCCATGTTCCTGCTGTTGCTGCCCCCTCCCTGTAAGCTGCTACATCCATGTGTGATGCTTCCCATCACAGCTCCTCCTGAAGCCATGCCACCCACACTCAGCCTGGCAGGTGACCACCCTCTTCTGCCTCTCCAGCTTGGATTTGGAAATCCTCCAGAATGGAAAGTGTGGGGTGGGGAGACTCCAAACGCTCCCAACACCATGCCTGACTCTACATCCAATCCCTCTAACTAGGATAATCCCAAACTGGATGACTGAAGGGACATCTCTTCTTTCACAATCTTTTTTATCTCCGACATTGTCCTAGGCCAGTCTGAAGCCAGTGCAAGACAACCCAGACCCTCCTCCTTTAGGATCTCACTATATTGACCCCACCACCAGCCTGTCCCTCAGCAAAGGTCAACAGCTACTTCACCCAACACACCTTCTCCCATTTTTAACACCCATCCACCTCTAGAGCAGGATTCAGGGCTGAATTCACACAGCTCTGAGTACGCTTTTCCCAGTGCTCTGCTATCTCACCTACCGCAACTGTTGGATCTCTCACCTGAACATCCCTGCACACAAAGCAACGCCGAGCTCACCCAGCCCACAACCCCACATGCTGCATCTTCCCACAACTCACCGATCTCTGCAGCAGGAATCGATGCTGAGCTCATCCAAACCCCAGTACTGGATCTCTTGTAGGAAGGAGAGTGCACAAAGCTGCTCCATCACATGCAGCCTCCCTGTCTGGTAATAATTCAGGATGTAGTGAAACGCCTGTGAACTCCGGTCAAAGAAATATTCATTCTCCACAAGATTGGCATCATCGCAAAGCTCAAGGAGGCCAGAGGCCACATCCCGTGCAGCAGAGACCACTACAGCCAGTTTGCCAAGACGGGTGTCAGGGTAGCAAGACAAAGTTTGCTGGGACATCACAAAGCGGCTGCCTCCTACGTTGATAGTAAAGCAGTCCAAGGGGGGAATGACCTTCTGAAGCACGGGCCCTTGCTCTTCCTCACTCGAGAAAACACTGGAGTCCAGGGAGCCCAGGGATGTGCTACTCCCTGGTTCCTCCAGGGATGCTTGGGAAGAGAGAGACATGCAGCAGGGAGGCGACTTCATCCTGTAGCTGCCAGCAGCAGCCCACACTCTCCTGGATCGAAAACACCACGAAGCCGCAGAGAAGACTGCCCTGCCGGAGGGCTGACCGGGCTAGCCTAGAGGCGCATCACTTCGCTCTTGCTGCCGTCCCAGGGACGCCTCACCGTCCCCACCTGCTCCCAGCGACGCCTCCATCTGAGGCGGAGGTCCGGCAGGGTGTGGAGAGCCCGACGCTGCCAAGGCCTCTGGGGATTCGGAAGAGCAGCGGCACCCGGGGCGGCTTCGCCTCGTGCTGTCCGCGCCGGCACCGTCGGGAAGCGCCCGGCACCGTCCGCCCGCGACGGCCCCTCCGCTGCCGCCGCCTCTGCTGCCGCTGGGGCGAGGGCGAAGGAGAACAGGCAAGACAACACCAGACAGAACATCGGCTTCAGCGGGGTCCGCGGGCGGCCGGGGCCGCCCCGTCGGCGGAGGGCGAGGGCCGCGCAACCCGCCCCCAGCTCCCCGAGCAACTTTCCCGCGTACCGCCGGGCTGCCAGGCCCGCCGAGTTGGGGGGAGGGACGCGGGAGACCTCGCAGGGCCTTCCGCGGCTGCCCGCGGACCCCGCCTTACCTGCGCGGAGCGGCGAGGCGGGCGCAGCCTGCGCTCCCCCGCGCAGCGCACGCCGCTGTTGGGCGCAAGCACCGCTTACCAACGCTGCACGGGTGCGCAGCGCCCGCTGCGCCGGAGCCACCGACCCGAGCGGTCGGGGCTGAGCGCGGGCGCCCATCCGCGGCGGTGCGCGGAGCGGACCCCGGGACCGGCAGCGCTCCCGGGGCTCCCCCGGAGGGGCCGGCGGCTGCGCCCGTGCGGAGAGGCCCGAGCACCGGCCTGACCCGCGGGTTCCCCCCCCCAGCGCCGCGGCTCCGGCACCCGCGCAGCGGGACGTTCAACATCCCCGGCGGCCTCAGCCCGCCTAACGGGCAAGCGGCGGCCGGACGGCGCGGAGCTTGCGCGGGCAGCACCGCGGCGGCGGGAGGAGCCGGGGCCGGTCGCTCGGCGGTGGAGCCCTCGCTGCCCGGCGCCGGGGTGAGCGGGCGGCCGCCGAGTTTTACCGAGCGACTGACTTCGTGCGGGAAGGGAGAGAAAAATAACAACTCTTTTCATCCCCTCCTTCATTTTCGGGGTATTTGGGGGGGGTTGTTGTTGTTGTTGGCGATGGCGTTTGGCTTCCCGCAGGACCGACGCCGAGCTCCCGGGAAGCCGGGGCGAAACGCCGCCAGAAGCGACAGCGAAGCGCTGCCGCGGAGGGGGGGCTCCGCGCTCCGCGCAGCCCCGGCCCCGTCCCGCTGCCGCCCCGCAGGCTCCGGCGGAGCAGCGCCGGCCCCGCGGCGCCACCTCTTGGCAGAAGCGCTCCATCGGCCGCTAGCAGTTAACACCCTGAATTGCAGTAATGGCGAGGCACTCGCGCCTAGTTCCTTAGCTTTTAAATAATTAAGGCGGGGAGGGGGACTCGCAGCAAATAAATATAGGGCGAGGATGCTGTTTGCGCCCCGAGGCCTCCCGGCCCCGCAGCCGCGGCTACCGCCGGCATCCGTGGGACCGAGAGGGACCCGCAGCTTGGAAAACAACTTGCCCTCATCTGAGGCTTCTGCTGTTTCGATTTTTTTTTTTTTCTTTTTTTTTGGTCCAGCAAGAAGAAAAAAAAGGAGATGAACCTCTTAAAAGCGCATCTCTTAAACACAGAATCATGGAATGCGTTGGGTTGGAAGGGACCCCAAAGCTCTCCCCTCCCCTTGCTGTTCTAAAAACCTTACGTTTCACCCTGGAATAAACATTTATTGGAAGCTTCTTCATCTCCTGTTTTTAACTTTGCGAATCTAAGCCAGTACATGAGCTCCGTAAAACATGATTAATCCCGCAGACGATACCAGCGGTGGGACTTCGCCCTCCCCCTCCGCCGATGTAGCTGCTAATTGTACTCGAATTGTTTACTGCTGTGTTGTCTTACAAGTGCCTGGAGAAAGATGCTTGATATTCCCACCACCAGCAGAACCGCCCCAAGAGCAAACGCTTAGCAGATTTTGGCAGGAGTGTACATGGGCTACAACGACAGCTTGTTAGCTACTAAAAAAAAAAAAAAAAAATAAAATTATGAGGGCGATGACGCCTGTGTAATTATAGGTGTTCCTTGTTTTAAAGTCAGAATGTTTTCCACGCTACTGTAATGCCACACCTCCGCTGTCCCAGGAGCCAGGTCTTGGAGTCCTGTCTGCTTTAGTCACTGGTTTATGAGGCTTTGCAGAACTCATCACCAGGCTGCGCGGCTGGTTCCAGGGCCGCGTCGCGCTCCTGTGTAGGCGCAGAGCCCACGCGGGTACGCGGCTGTTGGCATACCTTTTACGTCGGGTGTAAAAAAGTTGAGGTACAGACCTCGCAGCACAAGAAAGACGGGAGCGCGTTGGAGCAAGTCCAGAGCAGGCCACCAAAGTGGTCAGAGGGCTGGAGCACCTCTGCTGGGAGGCCAGGCTGAGAGAGTTGGGCTTGTTCAGCCTGGAGAAGAGAAGGCTCCAGGGAGACCTGATTGCAGCCTTCCAGCACTTAAAGGAGATTATAAGAAAGATGGAGACAGATGTTTTAGCAGGGCCTGTTGTGACAGGACAAGGGGTGAGGGTTTTAATCTAAAAGAGAGTGGATTTAAACTAGATCTAAGGAAGACATTTTTTATAGAGGGTGGTGAAACACTGGCAGAATTTGCCCAGAGAAGTGGTCGATGCCCCATCCCTGGCACCATTGCAGCTGAGGTTGGCCGGGGCTCTGAGCAACCTGCTCGGGTTGCAGATGTCCCTGCTCAGTGCAGAGGAGTTGGACTAGATGACCTTTAAGGTCCCTTCAACCCAAACCAGTCTATGATTCTATATCCCCCCAAAAGAGCTGGTGGCCATACCAGAAAAACATACATTGGTTTCACAGCCTAGTTTTATGTTTTCTGACTTTGTTTCAGAGAAGCTTGATGTTTTCACAGTGCTCAGTAGGAAAGGAGAACCTGTGAGCCCTCTCTTACTGCAGGTCATGGGCAAAACCCATCCTGGGGAAGTCAGCAGTTGCTGCTTTCCACATCCCCTCCATTTCTGAGCTGGGGCAAGTCAGACCAGTCTAGCAATAGATGCTCTTCAAGAAGGCAGCAGGTGCAGCTCTGTCCATTGTGTGATACACAGAAGGTGAGTAACTCCAGACCTTTCTTCTGCTCAGATTAAGAATGGGAAGGTTTGACTTGGCAAGGAGAGGGAATTTTAAAAGGCATAAACACCCAGGGTAGAGGCTGAGCCCAATGCTATTGGCAGCACTTGCACCAGCTGTAGTGGA
>JAVSBS010003163.1:0-58598 GCA_033124195.1 Coracias cyanogaster
GTGGGGTGGGGGGGGGGTTGGGGGTGGGGTTTCCCCACGCACGGAGCTGGCGGCAGCGGCATCCGCTTCGCTCCGGGCTCGGGTGGATTTTTGGGGTGAGTTCGGGGAGTTTTGGGGCTTGGGGCCGGGGTGGGGAGAGGCCACAAGGTCTGGGATTGGGGGAGGGGGAGGCGGTTGGGGCTAAAATTGGGGGTTTCCCCCCCAAAATAGCCGCAGCAGGTGGGGCTGGAGCAGGCGTTGGGTTTCAGCTGCAAATGCCCCGATTTGGGGAAAATTTGCTTTTTTTTGGGGGGCAGGGAGGAATCTTCCCCTTTTGGAGAAAAATCCTCCATGATTTTGTCCAAAAATTTTCATTTTTTTTTCATGGCAAAGACCCCCCCTCACAACCCCCCCCTTGTCGGGGGAAAACGTCTTTGGTTTCGCGACATTTTCTTGCTTCTTTAAAAAAACCCCCATTTTCCCGCTTTTCTCCTTTTCTTCCAATCCTGAACCAAAACTTTAAAACCCCAAATTTCTAATTTTTTCCCCGTTTTTACCTTTTCCCCCCCAATTCCCCCCTTCCCACCACCAAGCCCCCCTCCCCCCCAACCCCTGCTCAAAGCACAGTGAGAGCAGGTTACTTAGGGGCATCTACAGTTAGGTTTTTATATCTCCAAGGGTGGAGACTGCAGCCTCTCTCTTCCAATGTTTGTCTACTCTCTTAGGAATACAGGCCTGAAAATTACCTCCTGAATCATCACATCTGGTTCCCACATCATATAAGATCCTTCATCAACAGATACAAACCCAGTTTGGCTTTGTACAGGTCTATTTTTATTGCCAAGCTGTTCCACTTCTTCTGATGGCAAGAAATCTTCTTGCTGTTTCCAAGTTGAGCGTATTCTTAGCCCATTTTCTCTTGTGCCAGCACTGCTGCTAGTTTAGGTAGCTCATCCTGCTCTCTGACATTTAAGTCTATTATGCTGCAGAAAGCTGCCATGTCCCTCCTCTCTACCCTTACATATGACACCCCGTGCTGCTTCCAGGCCCAGGAGACTACTGGCCTTAGAGCAGTTTAGAGTGAGCTCCAAGATGACCTATACATCCTGGCACCCAGTGTTGTACCTGGGGGCTTTTGACCACAGCAACACCAGGTTCCCTCATCAATCAATGTGTGTGGCTTTAGACCTGACTCTCTCCTCATAGTCCCTCCTGCCTCCCACATGAGGATCATAACTCACACAATCCTATCCACAAAGGCTAAGGCATCTGCATGTTATTAAATCAACATTTTTGCAAGTCTGCTTTGGTTGGAGTGGGGTTTTAAAATTTTCTTTTCTTTAATCAAATATTTCCCTTTTGCTTCCGGCAATTGGGCTACGCTGGAACGACTTTGCAGTAAGTCTGGTCACTGGTGCTCAGTATGAATGAAAGCCTTTCAGAAAAGAAAAAATCCATTTATTTAGGTAAAACCTCATCAAAAGACACAAGCTCGACTCTAGCTCTGCAAGCATGTACACAAAAAAATGTAATTATTTCTTCAGCAATACTTGGAAAATCCTGTGAACCTGCAAGTGGAATTCAATGCAGTTGGACCACAAGGACAGGGCTGCAATAACCACCAAACACCAGCAAGGGGAGATGAGGCTACTCCAAAGCACTTTCATACCACTTTCCAACCACTGACAAGATCTGGTTTTCTTTGCTTGCTTTCCTCTACAAAAACAAACCCTATGGTTTGCATAAAGACTCCCTCAAGCACAAGCATTTGACAGCAGTTTAATTGTAGCTAATAAGCAATGAGAGTAAGTTTTGTCTTGCATTTTTCTGGATCCTGGTTCTCTCTCTGAGTGGAGACAAAGCTTTGTCAGAACTCATGTTTGGAGAGAGAGAGAAAACCTTATATGGAGAATGTTTCTCCATACATCCCCACCACCCCATGCATCTTCACAGGAGGACTGTTGTTACTGCTACATGCTGGAAACATTCCTAGGGCACATAGTGGGACAGTAGGTCCTATATCTGCAATTCTCCTCTCCATATGATATGGGGGTCTTAGAGCATGTGTACAGCGACATACTACAGTGCAGGGCAGTGCCACCAAGGCACTGGCCCTCCACAGGGAGCAGCCCCGTTGGACACTCACAGGTTCAGAGCAGACACAGTCCCAGTCTCTGCTCTGCACCTTTGCAACCTGGCCGGGAGTGCAGAAGAGGTATGGCAGGTCCATGATCACTTCCCTCAGCAGTGCAAAACTCAGTCCCTCATATGCTTGAGCATGTGCTTGTGAGAAGCACTAGGCAAAAAAACAGCCAACAAATCCTTTGTAACATGTCATGGGCTCCTCTGGGTCAGACAACACCAAAGTTGTGACAGCGATTTGGGTGAGCCCTCGTCCCATTGCTGTACACTGCTGAGCTAACCAGGTGTAAGAAAACATCACCTGCTAGTGACACAACTTCTCTTTATCTCTGACTGACATTAAGGCACATAGGTCAAAACCTCTTGCAGGTTCTGCCTAGTCACAATTCACACTGTTCTGTGTCATCCAACTCTAATACCAGAAAACAAGCATTGACAAACCAGCCATAGATAGGACTGTGACTCCTCCATAGAGTCTATGCTGCAATGGCTAAGTCCTTCAGTATTTTTGCCCTCTCTGATCACTTATGAGTTGTATCAGGCACAGAGAGGCCTGAATGAATTCAGGGCAGCCACATAAGAGGCTGGAAGCAGCATGAAATCTTGAACACAGAGCCTCAACTGTTATGTGGTAATCAAGAGATCCATCTTTGGATCCATCCCTCATATCAGACTTGCACTGCAAAAATGTGTAATTCCACGGCAGCTTCCACAATCTTCATTACTTCATCGGCACTGACTGTGCACATGATTGCAAGACAAAAAAAGCAATCAGTCAAGTCTGCATCTTTGTCCTCTTGCTCACACTGGTATCACTTAATCTCTCTCTCACTGCTTTCATGGCTCTCACAACAATAGCATGTAAGCATCTTAAAATCTTTAATGTATATATCTTACAACAGTCCAGTGAGGTGTGACGATATTATTATTCCCATTAGAAGACTAAGCACCCAGTAGCAAAGTTTCATATTCACCAAAACTGTTTAAGGCCTTACGCCCACAAGCAAATTCCAAGGAATAACAAATAAAACTCCAACATAAAGTAACATCAATCAGACTTACTTTCTCGAGTAGAAGCCTGAATACACTTGTGGTTGTAGATGGACGTGAACTCTCCAGGCCTCAGCATGAGGTCTCTATGGGAGGCAACACTCAGCCCAGTGCCACGTTCCAGGTCAATGTCTTGTCCACTAAACCATCTTTGGAGAGCAGGATTAGCAAAATACTCCAGTGTGAATGGGAGGAGAGGGATTGTGGGACTTGCTATACTTCTGGTGACACTCAGAATTGTAGCAGCCTGAATATTGCCAGTGATTTTAGTTAGACTGATGATCTCTTTTTGCCCAGCCAGCATTCCCACATGTGTGAAATATTTGGGGAACAGAGGAAATTTCAGTACTTGTCACCATTGTCACCATTATTTTTAAAAGTCTCTTCCCATGCTTCCCAGAGTCACATGGTGCCATGCTGTGTTTGCAATGTTGTCACCTTGCTGCCTCACTCTTGTGAGACCATTTGGTTTCAGATGTGAAGCAATTATACAGACTAAGCATCTGGGGATGGAGGCACAGGGGGGCAAGGGGCGGGTTCAAAAAGTCAGACCTGAAACAGGAGTACAGCTCTTCATTCCTATAAATGTAAGGCAGCAGAGTACCCATCTAATAGGACACCAGAGCTACCTTACCTCCCAGCTAAGCACTATTGTCATGGTTTGCATAAAGTGGCATGGCAGAGTAGCCCGGTGTCTCTCTCAATTATGTGTATGGCATCCATTGTAATAGTAACTGAGAAGCCTCATGATCTTTCATGTATTTGTCCATATAGCAGCCAGGTGAAAAAGTTTTATTTTGCCCCCTTTTTATAGGAAGGAGTACTGAGGATAAAGGAGATTGAGAATATGTCCCCAGCAATAGATTCTATACACAGGCAAGTTTGTATTCTCTAATTTGGACACTTAGTACTATAATTTGAGGGGCGGGGTGTTTTACTTACTGAAAACCTACCCAGTGCTCCAGGTGGAAAACACATTAAGATTTATGCTTGGATGTAATGCTAGTAATGCGAGAAGTATGGAAATACCTTAGTTGGATAGATGTTGGAAGAGTCTCCTTTCTAGCAGGAATGCTATTAGTAAAGCTCATACCACTACAGCCACTCAAACCAGATGAAATCTACACAACCACAATCCACCTCTGGCTGAATGGAGACAGTAGCTTGCCCAGGAAAGAAGTAAAATTTCCAATACATCAGAGATTTTTTGCCAAAATTCCAAAATACCCAGACATCTACTGCATCTTAGCAGAACCATACAACCTCCCATCCATTTGCAGATGGAAATAAAAAGTCCAAAAGCATTCTGTCAGGTGTTTTGAATTCTCCTTGCTAAATGAAAGCAGATTCTTAGTTATTAAATATTTACTAGATACCTAGTCCAGATGACACATGTAGCCTGAACATTTCCCTTGAAGCTAACCTTGAGTATCGTAAAAATACTTAGGTCCCCTTGATTGAGCTACATTGTTTAAGGTGATAAAATGTGAGCAAAAGATGTAATTAGTGGGCTGGTTGGTTACATGAATATTCCTCCCTGAAGTATTATGGTGACATTTCTTCTCTTAATGCCTGAGTGGTTTTGTTGAAGTAGTTGACTATTGTCTTATGAATTAATTTGAGGCTTGAGGGTGGAAAAGAAATCTTAAAAAATGAAATAGATTTCCCATTCAGGCCCCAAAAGCTTTCAGCAGCAATCTTACCTGCTCTCTGAGGACTCTACAATATGCTGAGAAAAAAACATTTTGTAGGAGTTTTAAATACAGGCAGCACTCCACAGAGTTTTTAAAAGATCTTACAAGGAACAAAACAGATTATAAATAAGGACAGTAAAGTTCTGGATGAATATTCCAGGACTATAGCTAATCAATTCTGCATACATAAGATATAAGCAGCTCTCCAAGCTGGTACATGTATGGAATCCAACCTTAATTAACTGTGTGAATTAACTGTGTGAATTTTGGATTACTGAAAAAACATGTGCTGTTAATTTAATAAACCTTCATTAATGTTGCAGGTAGCAGCGACTGCCACAAGAACCATTACAAATTGACCCCTTTCAAACCCTCCTAATCCTGCACTGGAGACATATACCTAATTGGGCTCATTAAAAGTAAACATTGATTGACAGGACCACTGGGATCCTTAAAAAAGGGCTGTGTGGTCAAAAAGAATCACTGAATTCTTCATCTCCAGAGAAGTTGTTTGTTTTATGTTGCTTCTGCCATGACCCACAAGACCAGCAGGAAAACCACATAGCAGTGCATAAGCAGGAAGAAAGGGTATGGGGTTACATTTGGAGGTAAAAGGCCTTAAATATGGAGTATTTCCACAGTCAGGTCACATTTACTTCCATGTAGCCAGTGGGGAACATGCACCACAAATAAATATGGAGATAAGGGAATTAAGGACCTTTGAACTGTGATTTACTCTTGTTAAGACTTTGGGGCTGTTTCTCCAATGTTTTATGTTTTGTAAGCCATTAGCACCTGTGCCAAATGAGTTCAGGAGAACATGGGCAAATCAATAGTGTATTACACAGGCATCAGTAATTACATAGCAGTGGGGAATTGGGCCTTGGGACTTTTCAATTATTTTCTGTTGCAAATGATGTTCAGATACCATTTGGGAAATCATGTTTCAGTCAAACACTACATATTTCGCTCAGTGTGGGTCAGTGTTATGGAGGTAATCAAATAATATGGCTCTTTCTGGGCTTAAAAAGATCTATCAATTTCTAGGTCTCCAGGTCTGAGTCCAAGCCAAAAAAAATGTGTTGGCTTATTACACAACTTGAACATCACCTGGCTGGAACACCTGAGTCATTGTGAATGCTCAGACATTGCCCTGGACATCTAATCCAATGCACACTTTTCAGCGTGTAGTTTGCTTGCTTTTAAAGTCAGTCTCCAACATTTTCTTCCATAGAACTTGTAAACAGTTAAGCTTTCTGTATTCCAGGACTACACAGATGTATGTGCACTTTAATGACCTCTAAAAACCCTACTGCACATAGTGTGACCTAGTGTAGATCTATCAGAGTAGTGTCAGATAAGTTGAATTATCTCCCAGTTGCCATGATCAGTGAGAGCACACATGAGTGATCACTCTGGACCTGCCAAGGTGCAGTCACTTGCTCAGCGGACAGAGTGGCATGGCTTGTCTGTTCCCTTGGCTTCATCTACTGCTTTTAGTTCTCCTGCACCAAAAATCTCTTGGGTGGTTAGGAGCCATGGCATGTTGTCCCTGTTTGTTCCCCCACTGCTTGCTCTTGTTTCTCACAGATATGTGAAGCCAAGGTGCAGAGATGTTCCCATGCAAGAATATAGCAGCTCTGCCTCCTGCAGGACAGAGGGTAAGCACTTCTGAATAGGCTAGGGTGGAAGCCTGGGAGGCACTTCATGTTTTCATTGCAGCTTGGATGCAGTGAAGAAGTGGAAGTGTCAAAAAGGATTAGTGTGTCAGTGGTTAAAAAGATTGTGGCACGAAGAGACTGAGGACTGCCAAAACCAAAATAACAAGAAAGTGTCTCTGAAGGCACTCCTGATACATTGTTTTGACAGATGTGCAGCTCCCATTTAAGTAACAGGGTACAGTGGGCTTTTCTGCAATGACTTCCCTGATCTGGGATTGGGAGTAGATTTGAGATGGACTGAGCGGAAATTGTAGTCAAAATCAGCTATCTTGACAGACTAGAGACATTTCTGGCAGTCTGCCACTGCACAACTGCAAGCAGAAGGGATGAGGCTGAATAGGAAAATGACACATCTTTTGCAGCTCTAGAGCTTAGCAGGACCCAGGCAGGGTGGATATCAGTGACCCTTTGGCCTTCATCATGACAATCTGACTATCCCACTGTCAGAGGGTATGCACCCTCACTGGAAAATATCTGGACAGTCACAGATTGCAAGTTTGAACACTCTTGCCAGGAGCTCACAGAAACCCACTGCAGGCACGTGCTAAAGGCCAATATTCCTTGGTTCCTTTTGCTGGCGATGAAGGAGAGATTTATTCAGAAGACAGTTCAACACACACTGAATTCAACCCTTCCCTGCCATGCTTGCCTGGGGAGCATCAGGAGAAGAAATTTCTACCTTGAGCATGCAAAAATGCTCCTCTGTTGCTGCTTTCTCCAGTTCATCACCTTCTCAAGGATCTCACTCCCAGCCAGCATCTGCTTTGGCCCAGGCTTACCTCTTTTTACCTATTAGTTTAAGATGTGTGGAACTGTGAGCTGTATTTGACAAGGACACCTCCACATTTCTGCTGCACTTCTGATGTGTGCTGTACATCCTTGTCCTGCTTTCCACACCTTCACCTGCCTGGCAGGTGGGCTCTGGATCACTCACCAAGAGTGCAATGGTCTTGAATGCCAGCTCAGATAACATACGCTGTTCAGACGTGTACTTTGTGGGTATCTGAAATGGAAATAGGGCCAAGAAATGAAACACAGAAAGGTAAACATAGGTTGTTATTTTTGTCGTTTGTGTTTCTGCTTGATTTCTTTGGAGTTGGTTTCCTGGCAAAAATAGAGTGAAACCACAATGTCAGATGTGCAGCATATCCTGTGCAGTGCTTGGACTGCCTGCTGCTTCATATTTATTAACTGAGAAAACCTTGGGCAAATTGCCACCAAAGCCACAACACTGTTGATAAATTCAGAAGTTCCTGGTACTGCAGCAGCATGCAAAGAAGCTGAACGAGACTGATTACACTGTGCAGCTATATCTGCAGCAGGTTGATTATACGGTTTGCTTCCTAATTAAACATCTAAACAACCATTTAGTGAGGAAAGTGAAATTAGGAATCATCATTTACAGCAGCCTTGTGTGGAATAAGAGAGCCAATGTGAAAATTCCTGGACCACAAATACATGGTATTGGGCAAGCTCTTCAGAAAGCTGGTTGGAACTCACAAGAAGTTTGGCCTAAAAACCTATCTAAACCTTGCCATTCTGTCATGAGCAAGACTAAAATGAAATCAATTGTGGAAAAGGCAGTGAAATCATCTTCTGTCTCAGCTTCTGGTATGGACTGGGATGGAGCTGTGATCCAGAGCAGGCGATGCCACAGCATCATGTCTGCTGGCATCATCACGGGAACTACTCAGAAAGCAGCAGAGGGACTTGCTCAAACAATGCCTCAGTGGAACAAAGATCTCCATTCCAGTAATTACTCCAGCCACTCCTGAAGGACCACATGCAAGAAGCTCACCACTTAGAGTAGGAGAGGCAAGGGGGAGGAAAGGAGAATTTCTTTTGTAATGCCTTTTTTCCGTTCTCTTACTACCTTGTCTCTCCCTGATGCTGAATCACACATTTCCAAGCATACTCAAACATAAAAATTACCATATGGGCTCAGCAGGATACCTAGGAATGATTTTCCCCATCACAGATACACATTAGGTCTCATCCTGATCTTTAGCATTTAACAGCATTATTTCTAATGTGAATAATTAAAAATCAAAGTAAAATGGCACTGCATTTTCTTCTGTGGAGGAACTGTGGAAGCTAAAGAAGCTGCCATGAGAATAAATGAGCATAAACTAGCCATCTGTAACTTTAAACATGATGATTAGAAGAAGAGAAATTCTGGAAAAGGTTTCAGATGGATGTTGAGGGCTAAGAATTACTATGCTGTTGTTTGTGTGAAGGTTTCTACATTTAGAAATGAAATTGTGTGATGTGATGTGATTGCCTGTAACAGGGGACTGGATTTAATGCCTAGTGCATCCTTTTGCTTCTTGGACATCATTCAGCAGATCTCCAAATTCATTTCTTCATCACTGATTTTGAGGACTGTCATTTTGAGATAATACAGTCTCCATGAATACTGTTAATATCCTGTCTGGTCAAAAGATGCTAGGGGAAAAAGTCACTGAAAAGCCTGAAAACAAGAGTCAGAACAACCTTTTATTTCATTTTCATTTCACTTGGGTGGACAAGAACCTTGCTGTTGTTGTTGCTATTATTCAGCTCAGCTCAGTCACTTGCACAAGCACATACAGTTGATGGAAATGGGTTGAGGGAAGCGTTAAGGAGAGAAAGGCTGAGCACTTTCACTGAGCATCAGCCTTGCTGATGGTGATCCCAGGAGTGAGGGCAGACATATTATGGAAGTAGTTTGGGGTTCAAGGGAGGACTGGATGAAGAAGGCAGCTCCTGAAGGTGAATGTGGCAGATATAATTAAGGTGAAAAACAGCTCTCCTGCGCCTTTCCATTCCATTGGTTGCTGAATATATCAGAACAGTCCTGAACCACTTAAAAAAATATATAAAAAAGACCCAGAGCACACCCCACAAACTACTTGGTAGTTTCTTCTCGAGTAACAGCTGGTTTGTTAGTTCCTTATGCCCATGCTAAACCCAGAAAACATGCCTCAGCTGGCTGCTCCAGCAGACTCTCATCCTCTCCACCAGCCATCAGAAGTCAGCTACTCATGCTATTCAAGTCCACATTTTAGCTGTGTATTTAAAAGTCAGTCTTCCTCCTAGTCTTTCTGAGATAGTATTTATTCCAGTCTGGACTAAAAATGGAAACTTTGCATGAGCCACTTCAAGAATAGGCCAGTAGTATCCTCTAACAGACAATACTGCCTTTAACTACAAAGAAAGAAAACCGGCTTTTCCTTTACGCTTTTCTCAGTTTTGTGATTACTGTGCTCTAGTTCATGTTTGAACAAGCTGGTCTGAATTAGCACCTTCCATTGCATTTAACAGGGCTATTTCCATTTGTAGTTGAGGCCAGATGAGGATCTATCAAACTGCTTCCCAAAAGTCCACCTCTTAGCTCAAACATACAATCTAAACTCCATTTTTTGTACAACTTTTTGTTAGAAAAAAGGCCACCTTATAAAGAGTCCACCATTACAGTGCCTGCGGTATTTGCTAAATTAAGGGGAATATATAAGCACCAAATTATTAGTACAAGGCACAATTCATACAAAGGAAATGCATACAGCTTAACTCAAAATTTGGCAGTGAGAAGAAGCTTCTGCATATCAGAGATGAAATGAATCAAATTGCATAGTACTGAACTGTTAAATATTATTACCCTGCCAGGAGCCCAAAGTATGTAATATTAAGAGCTGACTATAATGTGGCTTTCTGTAAACAAAAAGCATATGATTTAAATGAAACCATAGTCACTTAAAGTTATCAAGTTTATGTAAATAAAGAAAACAGATACAATAGAGAGCAAGTTTCTCTAAGAATGGAGCAGATCACAAATGGTTCAGTAATTCCCAAGGAGCTGGTTGGGTCTGATTGTGCTATTTAAGTGATGTGTCTTGTAGGTTACTAATGTGAGCAACAGTCTGCCTGCTGCATTTTAAATTACCAGCCACTGCCAGACCATTGTTTTATGTGAGTTCCCCTCTGAATAGATATATTTATTCATAAATAGCCAGCTGCTTAGTGAGTCTCCCTCTGCTTTGTGGAACTCACTATACAGTATATTTTATTTAGTCAACTCGCACCAAACATGCCCTGCACAAGCTTCCATGAGCTTCATTCAGAGATACCAACAGTGGACCACTACCAGCCTATGAAGCCTGAAAGAGGGCCAAAACTCTGGATGAAAGTTGTAGATGGTCACCAGATCTCTGTCAAGAGCAGAAGGGCTACAGGGCTGTTTGAAAAGCAGGAGGGATAACACTTCAGCTTGAGACAGGCTCCTCTCCAGGTTGAGGGCTCTGGTTAAAAACTGCCCTTGGGGCATGGCCTGGTTTGCCATACGCTAGTGTCACAGCAATGGCACCAGCACGGTCCAAAACTGACTGAATGCTGTAAAATGCTGTTGTTATCTGACGTAATTTCCTGCACTACAGCTCTTACTGAGTTCATTAGAAAAAAGATTTTCAGCAAATAAATGCTCCCAGTGAAGGAATGGATGCACTGCAGAGGTGACTGTTGGCTCTCCACAAACACCACCAAAGGTGAGAATATTTAATCCAGCAACAAGTGACCTCCATGGTATTACTGTTGCAAGTAGCAGTGGCGTCAAAGAAGCAGAGATATTAGGGTGAGGGATCTGACCATGGTCTCCCTCCATGCAAGTGCAATGACCACCATGTGGAACACTTGGTCCAGGAGCAATGCGAGGGTATCCGAGAAGGAGAGGCCACTTCTTCGTCACATAAACTGCCAGACAAGGGGATAAAGGCAAGAAGGAGGATCCACCCCTCTTTTAATAACAAGCATGATAGTTATTCTGAGGACTGGAAGGTGACGAAACAATCATAGTAGTGACAAGACACTGCCAGCTGATGTTTGCAATGCTGTGACACTGCATCCAAATCTGAAAATTCCATTGTGCACAAACACAGGCAAGGGATCATACCAGTAGAAAAAGTTCACATGAAGAACCTCCCAGCTTGTGCTGAAAAAACAGGGATGTCACAGGACTAGTAAGACTAAGGATTATTTCCTATTTTTATTCTCTTTCACTTGTGTCCTGCGTTTGAACAAGAGTTGAAGACTTTGTAAAATGAAGACTTCAGCATAAAGTGAATTTCTGAGCAGAGTTATTACCTCAGTTGCCTGGAGCAAAAGGGCCCCTTGAGATGTTTGACAGGATATAATGTCTGACTTGATGATGGAAACAAAAGAAGTCCTCTCCATGGCAGATTTAGTCTCTTGAATTTACTGATAATGCACTCTCCTCAAATAAATCAAAATTCCACTTCACCCACTCAGATGTCTGTTCTGTACACTGCTGACATACATGGAAATACAAACGTCCCATAAAAGTAAAAGAAAATGTAAATTATGTTCTGATAAACAAAGAGACACTTCAGAAGAGGGAAAGAGCCTTGGTTTACATTTAAAATTAACTCTCTGAAATGCAGTTACAGAGAGAGAGACGTAAAGAGGTGCTGATGCAGGGCACGTGCAGCTCACCTGGGTAGTTCTGTGCTGAGACTTTGGTATGGAGGTTAGTTTGCACTGTGGTAAATCCTCTTTGCCTTTCCCCTTGCAGCCCAGCAAATTTGCCATAGAGAACTCACATTCAGTGCAAGGTCATCTGGAAGAGATCTCCCCCTCCCATGCCTCCCAGAAATATATATTAAAATATCATTCTGGTCTTCAGGAAAAAAATAATCTCTGCCTGAGCATAGGGTAGGTGTGATCCAGCTGGCTGAGTGGAGGCATCTGTATCAGAGCTAGTCCTTCATGTTATGGGGAGAGGAACAGACATTTAAAGGATAGGGCCCCTCTGCTGCTGATGTAGACATTCAAGTTAGGGTGGATGAATTGCCCCTAAAAGCACTTTTTTGTCTCCCTTGACTGTAGTGGGAGCCTGGGGTGATGTGCTGAGTTAGGGGTATCTGCAGGTGTTGTGCTGGTTCAGCCATCATCATTCTATGCTGCCATCAGTTGCCTGATCACACAGGCCAACACTGAACTCAGCAACATCTCCTCTGAAGTCGTCTTTCAGACAGTCCTGCCATAAATTCCTGTGGGCCGAGCTCCTCCACTGCGCACTGTGGTGCCAGCATCGCCTGCTGAACACAACGGACAGAGATGGCTCCCTCAGTGGCCCTTCACATGGAAGCACCACCATGAGAGCTCAGCAAGATGCAGCCAGCCCAAACAGAAGCCACACCCAACAGGAAGCTCTTCTAACAAATTGGCTTCTGGTTAATACAATCCTGGCCTCACCCACCGCAGCCATGACCACCGAGGTGAGGGCAGAAACACAGAGACACAGATGGGCCAGGTTCTACCTCTGGAACATGAAGCCAACAGAAACAACAAAAAATTCTGCTAGGTTGTGACTCATCCACAGGTCAGCTCCAACTTGGGGTCCAAAACACAGGCCCCAGCACTTCAGCAGGGAAGCAAATATCAGAGCAGCTAAATGTTGATTTTGCAGTTAGTGAGAGAAACTTTTTTGAGGTAGGGGAAATGCTACACAGGGTGAAAGTGTTCATGGTTTTAACTCCATACAGATGAGCACAGATTTGCTGTCGACTTTTGCCAACTGATTGACACGAAGAGGAGTTGAAATGAAGCTGGACCCTTTGCAGCTTTTCTATTTTAGGTTGGTAAGCATGGGAAGGGACAGGAGAAGAAGGGAGGGAGGGATGCTGCATTTACAGCACAATAGCCCATGTGTGATAAGGGTAGCAGGGAATAAAACAGAAGTCCTGGTCCATGCTTAGCTCCCCATGTGGCAGAACACTTGAAATCCCACAGTCTGCGGTTCCCAAGACAGCCAAATACGATGTGCACCCAGCAATGAAACCACAGAGAGTGGCTCCTTACACTAGCTTGGTCCCACTCAGGGGAAGACACACTTCATGCATTGTGCTTGCACGCCCAGACCGCAACATTCACCTTCTCAGCCACATAAAACTCAGATACCTACCTGACCTAAGGTAGCAACCATGGCTCCCTGGAGAAAGCTTGTCAGGGGGCTATCAGCTTATCTGTTTCATAGCTCTTAGGATGGGATAACTGGTCCCTGTGACTGCCTACACCTTTCCTGACTCCTTATTCACCCCATTTACTACAGAGGATAAATTCATTTAAATGAAACTTGGCAAAATACTGAGAGCACTTTGAGTCCATCTAGCTGTTCTAAGCTGATTGAGGGCGAATTTAGTCTATTAACCCACAACATGGCAATACTTGCCTGGCAGGGAAACCCTCTGTTCCTTCTTCTCATCCCAGCCCTTGCAGAGAGTCCAGGAGGTGACAGAGGTTGCCCAGTGCTCAGTTAGGCGTTTCTGGAGCTGGAAGCCTGGACAAACATCACAGATTGAAGGAAACCAGGCTGTGTTAGTTTGTCATGGGGTCTCAGCAATCCCTAAATCAGCAGCCTGTACAGTCAGCCACAGCCTGTCTGTATGTTCATATATATCAAACCAATCAAATATATACCAAACCAATCAAATGAAAAGTTGACAGAAGAGATGAGTTTCACGCACTAATTCAAGAAGCAGCCTGGGTGAAGGGATGTCAAAGTATCTCCTTCCTTCAGCTCCCCATTTCACCCAGCTCCTCCATTCCCGCAGCACACTGGAGCACAGCAAGCCTCTCATAACACAGTGCAGGAGCTGGGGGAGATGTCTGGACCCAGGCTACAGGCCAGGCACAGCCAAAATGCAAAACCCGTGTCGCCTCCATGACTTGCTCTGTGTGGGCAAAGAGCTGTTGTGCCTGGCAGATGAGAGCTGCAAAGCAGGCAGGTCAGCACTGTGGTGAGGGTCAGTGCTATTTTGATGGCTGCGAGATGCTCTAATTATAGTGTTGGGAAGGCTGAAAGCTGCCAGATTCATTATGGGAATAATGTGGCATGGGAGCTGCAGAGTAAAGACACTTGTTGTTTTGTTCTTGGTTGCTTAACTCAGGGACAAAGCCTTTGAGGAAGGAAAAGCAACTTTAAGGTTATAATTGAGTCCCAGGAATTCTGAGCATATATATAATTTGACATGGAAAAAAATCAAGACGGCCTTGTGTTTATTGCATTGGCTCCGTCTCCTGTGCTTTTTGCGCTGTGGTTTTTCAGCTGAACTTCAGCCAGTTGAGCAGGCTGTTAAATATCCCTCACTAGGATAAACAGCTGAGGAAGCCCTGTGGCTCATTCAAGCACAGTGTCTTTGGTGGATATTGCTCTTTGAGAGGCTTCAGGCAAGTATATGGCTTTATATATATTGTGATATTCCTCTCTGCTACCCTGCTCCATACTCAGCTCTGCCTCACTGCAAAACTTTCACAAGGTTGCTCTTTGGTGTTGCAGGATTTATAGCAGCATTTATCATTGTTTTTGTGCCCTGATTATTCTTGGTGTGGTCTCCCTGAATAGTTTTGAGATTCAGAGTCTGCAGAAGCCTTTGGTTGAAGCATCTTAGAGCAGTGACTTGCCTCCAGGTAGTGGGGGATTTTGGAGGAGGAGGGATGAGCAATCAGTTGACCCCAGCACTCAACTCTGCTGCTGGTTTGCTGAGTGGCTTTGAGGGAGTCACTTTGCAACTTGATGCCTCAGTTTCCCCTTCTGACAGATGGGAAAAGGAGCACAGAGGCAGTTGGGTAAAACACTCTCAGAGACTTTGATGAACACAGCAATCAGAAATGGGAAATTAATTCCTCAGTATCACTAATGATCCATCTCCTGCTGGCACACCTTGCCAGCACCAGCTTTCCCCATGCCTTACTTCTCTGGGGTATTCCCACCTGCTTTAGAGATCCCCATGCCCCCACAACACACCTCCACCTCTCCGGTGCTTCAGCAACCTCTCCTTCAACTATCTTTGTTCAGAAGCTCAGTGGAGCATGTTACCCTCATGTTCTTTCTTTTTTCCCCCAGAAATTCCTCCTCTTCAATACTGGCTGCTGTTTTCAGTTTAGGTAGCCTGGCACATTCTCCCCACCCCTCATCTATGCCCACCACAGGGCCCAAGGCACTGCCTGCTCCTCTGGAGAAGCTGTAACCCCAGCAGTACCGAAGAGCTGGCTAGATTGTCAGCACATCAAGTGTCACCTCAGTCAATGATTTTCCCATCAATCAACAATTCCTCCCTAGCAGAGAGGGTGTTTATTCCTTGTTTTTTTCTGTAGTTACTCAAATATTCACACCATGCACTGTGATGACTTCTATTTTAAAAAATTTGAGCAATAGAAAAGAGCAGGAAACCAGTATCAGGTGTAATGCCAGGGCACTGAAGAAGCATTAAGGACACATTTTGATCTATTTATTCTAATACTATTCCTCAAGCAAAATCAATTACCTAAAATCAGAGACACTATAAACAACACACTGTAAATGCAGCTAAAATAAAACTACTGATATCCTTTAATTTTATCCAAGACTGGGTTTACTAAAATGCAGGCCCAATTTATCCCAAGTGTAATGCCAGTAACACCAGGTATACTTTGCAAAAGAGAGGAACTCAGTCCATTTTCTCTTCCTTACTGTCAAATGATTTATAGAAGCTGCAAAACTGCTGATCCAAGCACTAGTACAAGAGAGGGTGCAAATGCCAAGCAATCCCCTCTCAGTGGCCACTGTGGCTGTTGTGCTTTGTTCCACTCTATTTACAAATTATTAAACATATTGACCACAGCTTCATGTTTTGAAATCAAGAAGACAAAGAATCCATTTTTATTACTTTATTAACCTTTTTTATTTAACCTCGTAATAAAATTACCCAACTGTGTGGTGAAATCTCGATTAAAATTTGCCTTAGCTCCAGGAGCCACACAAGCATATGCTCCAGTAGTTATCTAAGTTAGTTTCCTGGTAAAAGCTTTGCTCTGTTATCAGATTCTGTTATGTGGTACATAGATCCCTGCTTTACAGCCAGCATCATTTCAGGAGGTAGATTGAAAGCTTTCGGGCTCTCCCAGTGATTGCTTCGCTTTTCTTTCACAGCAATTACAGTCCCTTCATTTAATTTCAATGGAAACTTTAGTGTTTTAGACCTTGCCCATGTAGCTGAATGCTCATCTCTGGATCTTATTTCCAGTCCTTAGGAGGACCGGTTTTGATGACCTAGTCTGATTACAGCATCTTTGACAGCTTTAAAGGAATTTGCTCGGGGGAAAGAGACAGCTGCTGCTCTGATGAAGGATTTTTCTGAGCAGGCCTCCCAAGCTAGACATGTCAGTGTGAGATGCTGTCTACATTTTTCATTGTGACCAACAGGTATGTCTAAAAAAGGTTTTGTGTTCTTGCCTGCATTGCCTAGTGTGGAGAGAACTTCTATCATAAAACTGCTTAACCTGCTTCTGTCAAAATGCTGTGGCTTCTTTGCTTCTTTTCCTTTACACTGTGTATTCAGCTGCCCGGGAAACTGTGGGCAAAATCTTTAGTCTAGTGTAAACTGGTATTGCTCCTTCAGTTTATACAGACTTGAAGGCAAGAACAGTTTCTTTACCAGTATCTGTAATTCTTACACAGCTCTGGTCTTAAAAAAGACACATTAAAATGAGCATATTATTTATGATCAATATCAACCATTATTAGGAGCTGCAATAAAATATCTTAGCAGATGTTTTAGAATGGAATCAGTATAAAAGTAATATAAGAACCTGCTCCTCAAACAGCCTGTTTTGCCATTAATGTTAAAAACAAGGTAGGTGACATTTTTGATCCCAATCAACCCACTCTAACTCCAGAAAGGAGGTTTGACCTGCTTAATGTTGTGCAGATTAGGAAAGCCCTATGTTCTCTTCCTCATGCCATTCCCAAACCAAGGAATTAACCTCTACTTTGCTCATATAAAGCACCTAGAGTGAACAGGTCATTATTCAGACAGGAATGTTTTGCAATAAAATGTTTTGACAAGTATCTGAATTTGCAAAGTGCTATATATGCATCCTGGAGCAGCTACTTTACTTTTTGGGTACGAAATAAAGCAAAGATTTCAGATAGGAGGGGTTTGGTTGCACATGCCTAGGGACAGAGCTACTCCTGCATGGACTGCTGGGCAGAGCCAAGATTTGGAGGAACTAATCGCCAAGCCATTTCCAGCCTTTGTTTTGTCAAAGAGACTCCTGCATAAGTAGATGGCTCAAAGAGCTGAGAGCTTCTTGATACACTGCTAGCTTCTCCTCTCCAGGGTCAGCCCATTTCCACCACTCCAAGCTGCCCCAAAATACAACTCAGAACTGACAAATAATGGTGAATACTCCCAGTGCCATCCACTCCAAATTCTCCAAATTCCCTTTCTTTTTCCCCCTCTATATTTTTTATTTATGTTGCACATCCCCAGAAAAAAGAAAGTGGTGCCATTATGCTACCTTGCAGGTGTTTGGTTTCTATTTGGTAAAGGCAAAAGGAGCTGCAAGTGTCTTTTCTGAAATAGCAATGTGGAGCACAGAACAGATAGTCTATCATAGCCATGCAAACCCATAAGCCTTGATTACCCTGACGTTTGATTAGCCTGTCTTGCAGAGGTGTATGGATGTGAAGACAATTCATTTAAAGGGAAGGAAGTGTGAAGCACACGGATAATTTCTTCATTTGTGTACTGTAAGCAGAGTACACTATTTGGGTTGTGTTATGTGTCAGTGTATCGGGAGTGGTGAAATTCTGGAAATTCAGCAGTTGTAATAAGCTAGCAATAGCAGACCAGGCAGTAGGAATACGACAGTTGAAATTACTTGGCCTTTTGCAGAAGCCAGTAGAGCCATAGCTCAAGAGAGCAGAGTGCTGGCCTTCCAGTCAGATTGTGCCCATCACGGTAACATTACCTGAACCAGAGGAAAACAGAAATTGTTGCTCTGGTCAGATAAGAAACTTGATATCTGTGTTTTGGGTTCAATAGTACTTTACGCCAGTCTTTGTGATCCATATTACCTCACTTAACCAAAGAGCAAATGCCATTACACCTGCTCTAACAGATTTCCATTCACTGCAATATCCTTTAGGGGTGTCCCTAGAAAGGAAGCTTGACCCTAAGTGCCCTAACAGAGAGAAATTTTGCTCATTTAATGGAGGTCTATCAGTTTTAAAGGTGTGAGTAGCAGAGGTGAAATCCTCCCCGGGTTCCACAGGCAGAGCTCTTCACAGAGGTCACTGGCATCCCTCACTGTGGAGTGGGGAGCAACCAGGTGTCCTTTTACTTTCTTTCAGAAATGTTGCACAAAAAAAAAAGACTTGTAAAGAAATGTATCAGTCAAACAGAAGGCAACTTTTCCATAGCAAGTCTTATAGCATCCTTTGCTAATAACTTTTGGGTTTGGACTGTCAAGTATGTCCATCAAAGAAGCTGACATTATTTCCTAGCTCTGGCATTATCCATGCAGCAGTTGACAAAGCTTGCCAGAAGCAGGAGCATCAGGAAAAGGTGTCTCAGTTCTACAGCCTCAAGGGAGTCACAGAAGCAGGGGAGGTCTTCTTCTGGGAAGAAGGAGTGGTGGCGTTGCCTTTCCATCATCTTTATTTCAGAGCTGGCCCAGTATTTCAGAGCCTTTTGGCCCAGTATGCTACAAAAGGAATGTAATTTTTTCAGCTCTCCAATACACAGGGATAAATACTAGCACTAGGTAGAGAGCATAAGAGCACTCCAGACTCCATACTTCTCCAAGAAATGCTTACTAGAGTAGGTATAACGCATGGAGACAATACAAGACACTGAACCAGCTCTCTATACCCAGAAGTGTTGCCACAGCCACGTAGCTAGAATCATAAGAAAGACCAAGATCTCAATTTCAATCCTCCTCCCTTCAGATGCTATTAATTCACCATCACCATAGCTGTCCTGTGAAGCTTATTCCTTGCTTTTGCATTTTTCTGGCTTTAAAAGGCAATGTAATTTCCATTGTTTCATTGAGGAGACTGATTGAAAGGCTCATACATTTGAGATGATGAAAAATATGCTGATGAAAACACTCCACATCAGAAAAAGCACATTTCTCAAAGCAGAGATGATTCTGACCAAGATATTAATTTAAGCAGAGGTTTCCTGGTCCTGGACCAAATTTCCGATAAGAATGAAGGAGACAGAAGGAGGAATGAGAAAGAGGGCTGTAAGCGTTACAAGGCAGCCTGAAACAAGCTGCCTCCTAGGCATGTTTTAAGGATCTGATCCAAACCAGCCAGGGCTGGTCTCCAGTTCCCCACTATCCAGTAAAAGCCCATGCTGCTTTCGGCTACCCCACTGTAAGACAGAAATTGTCTTGGGGTGAGCAGGACCCTCTGACACTCCTGCAGGCCTGTCAAAAGATGCTCTGCTTCGGAACAAAAACAACTTAGATCTTCAGCTTGCCTTTGCAAAATATAACTGGTTTTCAACTTGATTTACCTGTACATCCTGATGTCCACAAGTGAGTGTTCTTTGATGTGCTGCCTGAATTTTCCTTTCCTTAGTTTCCTTACCTCAGCTTAAATTGAAATGCAATTGAATATGGGCTCCAGAAGCACTTAGCAAGTTTTGGAAATTGTACCAATTACTCTTTGTTAAACTTACTTGTTTTACTCTGAAAATACCAGCCTCCAGGGCTTGGAGAAGTGGAGGAGAGAGACATACATACTATTTACAAAAAAATAAATCCAGGACAAATATCCGCATTAATAAGCTTAACATAACTGTAAAGTGGCTGCCAATGACAGAGGGATTTGCCACTTGTCTTTTTATATTCTTCATCATCCACTATCACCATCCAAACTCTTTCCAGTTCTTGCATATTTTCCTCATTTGTGCTTTTCTTGCACTTCAATCTGCTCTTTTCTCCATTTTTCTGTTTTTCTTTCATGTCATTAATCTAGCCTAATCCCCTTCCAAGGTGACACTGCAAATGGAGCTCAAGAGCATTTACATCAGTGCCTTCAAATCATCATCATCCTATGTAGCAATGCCTGCATCTAGGTGCATTACAATTCCCTCAGCTCCTTCCCTTCCTATTGCTGTCAGTCCCGCTTGCTACCCATCCCTGGACCCGTTTGGCAGTAATGGCTACCAGGTTTCTAAACTCCATTAAGAACAGACAGTGGCCCGCAGAAGTCAATAGAATCCTTTTGATATCTGGGATTTAGACAAGACCACTAATCCCCTTTTTAGGCTATACCCTGCAGTCATCCTAGCCTGAATTGTCGTCAGGCCAAAACTCACCCAGGAAAATGGGGAATTGCTACAGAAAGCCCCAGTCAACACAGTAGAGAGCACAAAGCAATTCCTACTAAAACTCCTGAAGATAATTCTACTTCTACTGTTTCTAAGGGGTTTTCTTTTCATGCCTTTTTTGCTTCCCTTTCCATTTTATGCCAGCTCAGCCATCCTCCTGCTGGCAGTGGGTTCATTCTTCTCATTCATCTCATGGATGGTGGCAGCTCTGCTATCAACAGCAGCCCAGATGCTCTAAGCAGAGGTTCCAGTTCCATGCCTTTTTGTTCCTAATATATGATGAGCGTGTGATAAAAGCTGACTCAGAATGATCTCACTTCATCCAGCTCTGTCCGTCTCCTACATCTCACATCAACAGAACTGGCTGATGTGGAATCAGTGAGCCAAGAGCAGATATTAGCATTTGGTTACTTGGTAACTCATTCAATCAATACATGCTTTACATTTAAGATCCCAATGGCAGGATGAACAGAATGAATTAGAAAACCTCAGGTGGAATAAACCTAATGGCTTATGGGACATTTCCAAAATAAAAATGCATATTGAATCACAAATAATGGCTTGGCTGTAATCTCAGGAGTCTAATTATGAAATGGATGTGGAATCATTCTGTAATTATTTAGAAAGTTCATTTCAGCAGCCAGAAATTCTCCCTGTTTACTATATATCATCACAAGTACTCTGTGGTTATTTGTAGTGTCTACCCAGAAAGACACATGAATAAGAGTGGCAATTTTAAGAAATGGAGACAGATCCACGTCTTTTATACATCAATGGATTCATGCCAGGGATTAATTGAGACCAGGTTCCTCAACAGAGTTAAATCATTTCTAGCCAGTCCCAACAGAGTAGAAATCGCTGTGTCCTGCAGCGAGGATGTTCTCACCATAATGCAAAACCCTACTGCACATGCAGCTCAGTGCTTGTGTCTTTGCCTTAGGAAAGAGTTAGTTCAAAACCAGTACAAACCCCTGCATGCTGTGGATTTGAAACCAATGCCACAGCTCCAGGAAGACAATCATCAGTTAGAAGGACTTGCTACATCCACAAATAAAGCCAGGGCTCTGCCTTCAGAAATGAGTTCTGTTGTGCTGGATCAGATGGCTCCATGTGATATTACCATGGCTAATGTCATTACCTCGCAATCCAGGCCTGCAGTTCCTGGATGATGGCCCCAGGTTTGCATACCTGCATCAAAGGGGAGTTTATAAATCTATGTGAACATGAAAAGTTCCAGCACAGGGTAGCAATATCTAAAAGGCAAAGAGAAGGTCTCAAGGGGAGGATAAGCTTGTGGGTCCTTCATGGAGCACGACAGGGACTCTTGATGTTGCACTCTTTCTGCTGACCACACTGCCATTCCTTGGGAGCAAATGCACCTGGGTACACAGACCTCTGGGCATCACAGGAATTAATGAATATACAGAAAGGAAAACAGATTGCTTTCAGCCTAGCTAGCTACACACACCAAGTGTTATCAGACCATCCTTCTATTCAATGCCCTGTCTCCATTATACTTTGTTGTTGATCTTTTTTTTTTTTCCCCAACTCCACAAAAATGCCCCATTTTAGAGTGGTCATCAGATGAGAGATCAACCATGACCCTTCTGGTTGTGGAATACACATGTAAATGCACAATCCGAAGGGTTGATTTTTGTCTTGAGGTTGGGATTTATACAGTGTTTTCTTTCCTGTAAGGTCTGCGGAGCAGAAATGGTGCCATGCAACACCTCATGGGTGTTCCACACCTTTGAGCAGTAAATCTGTTTCTGCAGAGTCACAAAAAAGGGGGCACACAGCTAATTCTACTCTGTGGGGCAATTTGCCCTTTTATTTCCTAATGTATTCCCTGACTGGTGGAAAATCACTCTTGGCGAACACAAAACTTACCTTGCTGCCAAAAGGTGCATTTCTGAATTATTAATCAAGAGCACACAGAACAACAAAAGGTGGAATATTGAACAAAGACTCAACTGACACTCTGGAAGTTGAAGAAGATATGGAAGACTCCCTTCTAATTTATTTATTCCTTTTCTGTTCTGTTACCCTGATATGCTGCTTCCAGTTACCACTACACCCCACACTGTATGGTATTACGTGATTTTGTTTTCAGATTGTTGGAGATAAAGTTGCTTCATTATTAATATATATGCACTGTGCATATCCATAAATATTGAATATATACGTGTGTATAAACCTACGGGAAGCGTTAATAGTTAAGATAAACTAAGTCCATTATCACAATGAGTGACTATTTCTATGACCCTATTTGCAATAAAACCAGATTCAATGATATGAGAAAATTGCTAGGTTTCAAAATAATTGAGCCAGACCAGACGAATCCCCACAAAGGCATCATTTACAAAGTACTTTGCTTGTCTAGAATATTTATTCTCGCAGAAGGAAATGGAAAAATAGTTCATATGGGTACACAGCTACTCTCTGAGTGTAAAATTGTTTTATCATGTTATGTTTATTTCCCAGATATCTTCGATTGGGGTATTGCATGAAAATACTGGCTATGCAGTTAATTCCTGTGTGTGAACTGTTCATATTTATTCACTGGGAAGTCAATCATGTTTTGTTCTGCCTTGCTTTGTTTTTCTGCTGAGCAAACATTTAAGCAACACTTTTCTAGTAAAAACTTATTTGCATATACAATGTGGACCATTCAGAGTCAGCACAACACAGATTACTGAGATGTCTTTGCTTTCCCTGCGATGTACCACAGGAATTAGTGGAGATCTTCCTGAAAACGCTGGCGTTGCTCATTAAGACTGCACTATATTGTTTGTGTTTAAGGACTCCATCAGTAGTTACAGATATTTTTAGTTTGTCTTGTATTGAAAGCCTGGATAGATTTTTACTATTAAATGTTCACAGTGAAACGTTTCCAAGCAATCTACAGAAAAAGAATTACTCCCAGCAATTATCCGCTGAATAAATCTGAATAATGAATATGTTCACAAAAGTCACTATCTATTTGTGAACAATTAGCTGATAGAAATAGAGGTGACACTCATCAGCTAAATAATTCATTTATGCATTCTTTGTCCAGCTTTGCTTCTGACATATGTTGCATGAAATGAGATCAAAGCTTAGATGAAATATTACTTTAAAAAGAATGGCAATGTTAAAGGAAATTCTTCCAGCTTCCAAAGCAGAAATTACCCTACTATTGTAACTATTATTTATTACCAGTGATTTCAGAGGCTAGTGGTTATTTCCTTGAAATCTTTCACTTCATGCATTAAACTGTGTTTTATTCCTAATGTATATCCAGTTTTAGGTTGTTAAACTGCAATCAAAAGCACTTAGTAGGAATGGATCTGTCGCAGTTATGAGGTTTGAACTCCTGACATCTTTATCCACTGAAACCCAAGTGCTCAGGTAACTACTAATTATTCAACCATTTACAGCCATTACTATCAATAAAATTAACACATTGCATGGTAAAAGTGAGAACAGCGCTATGAAATGATCATTTCTAGCATTTGGATCACAGTCTTTCATGAAAACATTTATAAGCTGGCCAATTATTTTTCAGTCAAATGAACAGAAAAATTGTTTACATTTAAGGGGAACCTAGACCTGAAAATAAAAGGTTTCTGGCATTGAAAATTATAAATGTTTTCTCCATATGTCCTTTTCTCGAAAACAACAAACCCTCCTGACTTTTTTGCAGTGCTTTTTAAAAGAAAATACCAAAACATTCCTGGCCAATTGTTTAGAAAAAGGTGACACCTTTCTTTCAATAAAACCAGGTTCAGTGAAAAAGACAGGAAGAAGGTTTTTCATTCAGGTCTAAAAGCTCACGAGCTCACTGCCACTCTCTGTAGGAATAAGAGGCTGCACAAAACCTTCTTATGTGCCTTGCTGGATGACACTAGTAAAAATAAATCTGACAATTCATATGGAGAAAGTCAAAGCCAGACAAAGACTAGGGCTTGACTTCCCTCTTCCACCAGTTTTGCTGGCCAAAGTAGGCAGGTAAATTCAATCTTTTATTAGTAAGTAGCAAGTGATTTTCACAACAAGAGGAAGGAGGAACCAGAGGATAAGCTAGGGACCATGGTTTGGACATGGTTTGTCACCATCCTGTCTAGGACCTACTATGAACAAAATTTTGAAGAATGACTTTCCCTACTAAAAGCTCAGTTTAGATATACCAAAATAACTGCTGTGAAACACTTGCAGGACACACCAGAGAGGGGATTTTGAGAGCATTTCACAAGCCCTGCAGCTGTGAGCTGGTTGCAGCATGAGGAAAAGCCCTCCATCACCCCAATGTACAGGAAAGAGAAGGTAAGGTCACTCTCTCAAAGTGGCTATTAGATGTGGTGTATGCAGTGAAAAGACCCAGGCAATCTGTTCTTCTCCATGTTGACATTGCTTTCACTGCTGTAAAGGGGAAGGGCTTGAGGACAGCAGCCCCTGCAAGCACCACAGACTGGTGCAGAGGCTAAGCTGTGGGTCTCAGCAAGGCTCAAGGGGACTGCTGACCCCACATCAGCCACAGATGCCTCCCCTGCTGTAGTGGTACAATTTTCTCTGGGGTAGGATCCCAACCCTTCCCATCTAGTCTCCCACTCCCCAAATCACTGAAAGGAATATTTAAACAGTGAAGCCCACAGAGCTGCTGTGCCCTCTGGACCCTAGTGCTAATGTAAGCATCTTGCAATCCTTCCTCCCCTGGGTAAGTGCAAAACTCAGGACAGGCTGAGTATGCATGGGACAATTCATCCAACCACCCGGAAAATAACACAAAACTAGAGTACTTTAGACATGTCATAGTAAATAAATAGCTTCAGGAAAAGAACAACAAAAAAAGAACAAGCTTGTGCTTGCAGAGACAGTAAACCACCATATTTCAACAGTCATGGCAGTTATTTCTGACTGGAAATTGTACATTTGATGATGACCAGCCTTCAGCATTTCACAAGGAGTTGTTAAAGTCTTTTGAACAGTAAATCACCTCTCTTCCTATGAATAATCTTATTATAATATCTGTAGAAATGTCTAATGTTAAAATCTCACTTTATTACTATAATAATAGATCTCATTTGTAAAACATATAAAGTGAGGCCATAACTGTGCTGGAGGGAAATATATGTGATCCCGCTACATCTGTATCATTTCCCAATGGCTTTACCCACACATTTGGAATGGGAGAAGGATTAAAAGCAATCCCATCTGCAAGATTTTTTATATTGGGAATGGCTTCTGGAAAGCAGGTCAACATGATCATAGAAATGCATCAATCATTATAAAAAGAACAGCATCAGCTTCACATTTACACATATAAATATGTGGGTGTTTAACTGTGATTTGCTCCATTCAGACCCTTTCCAGTTGCCAGGAAAGCCCTGCTTTCCAGCTGCACAATCAGTATTATCACTATGTGCTATTTTTGGCTACCGAGTACATTTCAAGTAACGTCATCCTTCCCAAGCCAACACTGGTGTAAAGGGCGGAAACTCTTCTTTCCACTCCTCTGTCATTTGCTGCTGCTCCATTCTGCTTGGTGGCACTGCCTGTGCAGTCCTCACTGCAAAGGAATCTCCAGACTTTTTCTCCTGGTCCTTCTTATTTTCTTGAACAAGTGGCTTTCCAATCAAAGCTTTGTGTGGGAGGCTTCATGTTGGCATCCAGAGTACATGTCCCAGATATGTCCAGTCCCACCTTCTGATCCTAGTGCTGAGGAGCCGCCGGTAAGTAATCTCTTGATGGGCAATAGAGTCCTTGTGTCCAACACCTGGAGCTTTTCGCAAATTACTTTTTTAAGGGCGTATAATTCCTGACTAGCATTTTGGTAGTTTTCCAGCTCTTGGCACAGTATGTTAACACCAGGTTGCTGTCTGAGGGGAGAATACATAATTTCTTCTGACACTATGTAACTTCGATTTCAGTAAGTTATTAAAGCCTAGTAAATATTGTAAATAGCATCTCCTTTTTAAGGTCTTCCTTGGCTAGGTGCTACCCAACTAGCTAGTTATTTAATGCTTTTTCTCTTCTAGTGTGATGTTGCTGTTAAGTGTTTGGAAAAGCTCATACGGGAAAAAGCCACACCTGGATTTATAAATCTCTTCAAAGATAAGGTTTAGTTTCCTCGGTTTTGCCATGGGAAGAGCCCCCCTAGCTATGCTATAACCATTGCTAGTCTGAGCTGGGCTGTGTCTCCCTGAACCTGTTTCATTTTACACAGAATAATTAAATATTCATTATGCCAGAAAGCGCGTGTGCGTGTGCGTGTGGCTATAGCAGAGTGATTAGGGTACTCACCTTGTAGTGGAGAGACCCTGTTCCCAGTGGCTGCTCCAATGAATATTTTAGTATTTCATATTAAGCATTCATTGGAGCAAGGACAGGAGCAGACTTCTCCCACCCCCGAGGGAGCACCCAAACACCAGGGTGCAAAGTTATTCGTTCATTCTTTCATTCTTGAACACAGTGAATATTTAATTATTGGAAGCCAAACAATATGGTTTCAGTGGTAGAGACTGAGATTCCCTGCTCCCTTGTGTGCACCACAGCTCAAATGATGAGGGCATGCATATAAGAGATGTGGATTCCTATTCCTTTGGACCTAGAAAGAAGTTGAATCCAGGTTTTGCATACTCTAGATGGGTCTTCCAGCTTCTGAGCTGCTGAATGTAAAACACAGAGCTCCAACATGCACTGCCCCTGGTCATGAGACAGAGGTGGTATGGATTCTTGTATGACCCCAAGATCAGAGAAAGCCTCCTTATCAGTGATAAGACAAAATTTGTTTTATAAATCCCTTAGGGGAAGGTATCAAAGCTGAAGATGTTCCCCTCTCCATGGCAGTTCCTACTGGCTATGTTACATGCCTTCCTGAGATTATGCAAAACATGTTGTGCAGTGAAATCTACTTATCTTCTGTATCTGTGGTCTGACACCACCAGACTGTAGTTAATGGGACTTAATCCTGCCTCTGCATCCCAAAGAGCGGATGTGTGAAACGGTGAGTGTAGCAAAAGCATCCAAAGGGAAAAGGTGTAGGGCAAGGGTATTTGAGTCTAAAAATGGGGAAAAGAAGCAAGCATTGAAGAGTAGAAAGATTTAAGCAGGAAATAAAATATGGCGGAAGGAGCATGCAATCACTGAGTGGGAAATGACACACAAGGGAAAAAAAAAGGAGCAGGGACAGGGACAGTGACCAGAAGGAACAAATAAACCATCTAGGAAATAATATCCTTTACCTAGCAGAGGAACAGAGGGAAGGGGGAGAAAGAGGTAGAGAAGATGACTTCAGTGTTAAAGTACAAATAAAATGTGGAGAACTTCCACCACCCACTTAGGCCTTTGAAAAGTAGAAAATTCGTCATTTGCTCTCCACTTCCAGAGGACAATGGGTGTCTCTGAACCGAGATGCTTTGGATTCACTTTAGGAAGTTGACTGTGGGAATATTCCTCCACAGAAGAAGGATTTTGCAGCTCTCTTTCTTGTCCTTTGGCAGAATCCACAGCAATCTGATTCCGTTATCAAAGACTGAGTGTGGCTTCCAAGCAAAAAACAGAGCAACAACATAATTGTGATATCAAAGTGCAAACAAATTCTCATACCCATCAGGATAGTGTCTGAACCTAAGACTGCTGCATAGCCTCAGTTGCTGAAATGGCAATACTGCATTGACAATGGAGCTGCTTAGATCAGAAAAACGTTTCAAAGGTGTCCCCAGTGATATGATTCCTTTTTTTCACATCACATTTATGTCCATCTACCTCAGGCTGTTGAGCAGCCACCTTCAGTAATTATTCACTCCAATTTAGAGAAATTCTTCCTGAACACTTTGCTTTCCATTATTTTAACCAATCTTTTTCCAGAGAAGACAGATTTAGAGTACTGAAGATCCATGAAATGAAGGAATAGCCGTATTGTCTTGCTATAAATATTACAGTGGTCTGATGATAAATGTCAGACAGATGTGTTTCATATCATGTCCTTTGAGGGACATGGTAACATAGGCACAAAAGCTCAAAGTTTAACCCAGATGCATTGCTCCAGTTTGAATGGCCATGTATTTTATGTTTCATGTTTTGATCAACTCTTTAGACAGATGACAGTAGCTATCCTCCTTCAATACTGAGGAAAAGGCCGCCTGTGGACCAAGCTGTGGGGGAAAAGCGGAAAGCAGAGAGAAGGGTTCGATTTCGTGAGCCAGAAGTCATTGAATATGGTACGCTCAAGTATTAAGCCTTTTGGCATGACCTTTGTAGCTTTTAACATCCACCCTGTTTGTTCACATCAGTTTCCCCCTCTGATAATGTTATTCATGATTTTGAGCTCAGCATGGGGTAGAGGATAGACAATTTTTGCTCTGTGCTCTGCAGAATTGCATCTGGCCCATTTGCCTACGTGTCCTGGGTGGAGACAGGCTCCTGCACCATGTTAGAGCAGCCCCAAGGCTGTTCTTGCGGTGAACTCCTGAGTCAATCCCCACAGGGATCATTGAAGACTGTGGGTTTGGCTGAGCCCCAGGTCCACCCCAGAGCAATTGTTCCACACCGAGAAAAGAATCTCAGACCAAATGTAATGATGCTTATGTCACTCTGGGTAACTAGGATGTAATGGCAGGGAGGGAGACAGCCCTTTCATGGTTTCTGAGAAGCATGCGTGCCACAAGACACAACAGTCAAGTTTTGAGCATAGCTGGCCCACTGGAGCTAAAAGCAGCCAGGATGTTACCATTTCTGCCAACAAGGGTGCCCAAAGAATGATATAGCTGACATAACCTCTAGTCGTTCATTCAAGAGCCAAAATAATAATTTGCAGGTAGATCAACTCAGAGTGACCTTAAGCAGAGGACTAGCGCAATGATCCAGTTTGCACTTCTGCACATGCTACATACAATTCATATCCAAATAAGAACTGTTGTTTCATTCTGACTTTCACAAACTGACACAACTAAGAAAAATTGTATTTATTGGTAGGGAATTAAAATTGTATGGTTGTGATACATCTGTCAGTAAAAGCACAGGTGAAAGAATGGTAAAATTTCTGTCAGACACCTGTTTGGACTGCTACTTGGCTTCTGAAAAGGTTTGGCATCTGCTTGTGTGTCTGTAAACAGACTTCTCATTGGTTCCTTAATATTTTGTTTGTGTTGCCTCCTAATGCAGGAGGGAAAAGCCGTTTTCTTGATAAGGTTGTTGACATGGCCTGGGCTTTCCCATCAAAACTGAACCTCTGGGAAGTCTCAGTGAGTCAGCCCTAAATTCCTCAAAGCTCATTTGACTGCTCAAGAGCAAGATTTTGGTGAGAGCTAATACCTCCTCCAGCTCCCTGCTAGAGCCCATGCCCCAAGACGGGCACTGGTAATCCTGCAGTCAGTTCAGCCTGAGGGGACCAGGTTCCTCTCCCCCAGGCTCTGAATTCATCACAGTTATGCTTGAGCTTCAGGGAGCTGCAAGGACAGAGAAGACTGACTGTTTTGTCCCAACCTGTACCTAGCACTCTGTGTTGTAAACAGCCTGTGATTTAGATGTTTGTCCATACAATGTTATTAACATAGAGGCTGGTAAGATGAAAGTTGCTGGCACCGCTGAAATTTTTCCATTCTCTGTGCTTTTCATCCTAGATTGTGTCTGGGCCCTGGTTGCCAAATAAAGGCAGTTCCAGGATATTGTTGGATGAAAGTTGTACCTGACAGTGGACTTTGCTTTCTTAGCTTTCATTGTTTTCTCAGCCTGCTGGTCTATCTCCTTTCCTTTCTAGAATTTACGTGGTATAGAGAGGTATTTTTTGTAAGAGCTGACTCCTGACCTTCCTGCAATGGCAGAAATATCTGTCTCTGAACCTACCCGTTCAATAATTTTTTCTCACTTTCCTGAAGTGCTCCTACACCTGCATGTTTGCACAGAGTAGGTAGATCCCCATCTGACATAAATCCGTACAGCCAAAAGCAGTGTAGGAAGTGGCATCTACAAGGCAACAGGCAATTTCAGAGACACTGCTTGGTGCTTGCTTTCGTATTCGTCTGCTGCAAAGAGGCCTTTCCAGGTGTGTAAGAACATTTTCATTCTGTTTTCTAGCCATTTCCTGCTGTGACTACGTAGTGGGTAAGTTGAAGTTTCATATTGTAACTGTGAGCCATCCACGGCATTAACCCAAGTTTGCTTTGTGGCTGCTGGGATGCACCGTGCAAATATATCCTCCTTATACAAAGCATTTTGTAGTGTCAGTGGTTGTTGCTTTTTCTTCTCAGCGTATGAAGCACAAGGTGCTGATGAGGTCTGGTGCAGTATTTTAAACAAGACATCTAGTAAGACAAATAGTGGAAACACAAGTGAAATCCCTGAAGCTATTTTTAATTTAAATATAATTAATATATTTTATGGCAGTAGAATAGATACAGGTTTTTCACTAAGATATGCAGGGAAAGCACCCCAAGCAAAACAATGATTCTCTCCGCTGACTTTCATACGTGGAAGAGACAATTCATTTATATGCTGGCAGCAGGGTGGAAATAACAAAAATAATCTGTGTTTTTCCTTTTTGTTTGCAAGGATGTTTGAGGCCAGCCAGCCTCACAGGCCCTCAAGCGAATGCATGTAGCTAGATGTCCTGGTGATGGCAATCATTTCCAGAGGCCCTGGCCAGCATCCAGCCCCTGCTGTATTCAATGCAGTGAGGGGAGAGGGGTGCATGGAGTGCGTACATGTACGTGCATACGTATATATATATACGCACGCAGAGAGCCATAGAGTTAGGAGGCCAAAGGGCCTCCCAGGCAAATGGCCCTATATCGCCTAGTTGTTATTATTGCATATAACTATGCTCATGCCAATGACAACATCAGCTAAGGCAGTTATTGGGCTAGGAGCAAGGTACTACAGGCAAGAAAGCCAAGTGGAAAAGGAAAGATCAAATATCCCTCAGGTGACAGTGGACACGCATGTCCAAGGCAGGAAGTGAACCAAAATCTCCTGCATCCCAGTCCAGTACTTTTCTCAGATGAGTTGTCTTTTCCTTAGACAGGGCACATGGCCTGGGCTGAGTATGCTGTTCCAATAAGCAATTTAACTAACAAATTTAAGCATTAACTTTCTATTTCTAATCTAGAAAAGAACAAACTTACCTTTAAGAATGTAATTGTAGTGATTTGCTGAAGCTGTTGTAAGCATAGTTCATCACTATCTTGTGGGTGGGATTATTCTTCCACACTACTTTTTTTCTGTTCCTGGACTGAACACGCTTCCTAATGGAGAGGATACAAGGAAAAGACAAATGTGCAGTCACATGTATTTCAGATCACCTAGAAATTTCATATGGAAAGTAACTTTTGCAAGATTAAAAAAAGATTCTAAGCACTTCATAGAAAAAGACTGATGTGAAAAGCTGTGTAGCTTCCACAGAAAAGTTTCACTGTTACCAGGTATGCTCATCAGCCAGGTCCATGCTTTGAAAGGCAGGTGGTCACCCAGTCGAGAACGGTATCATGTGGTGTGGGAGATGACACAAGGGAAATGCCAACTTCCAAGTCACAAGTCTGCAACAGCAGAAAGCAGTGAGCCACCCTGGCTAAGTACCTTCATATAAACCATTCATAGAATAATACCAAATAAACAAATTTATAAGAATTGAAGTCTGTTGATGGATAATTTACAAACAGAAGGAAGGGCTAAATTCAAATGAATAAATTATTTGCTGCAAATAATTCACTCAGATCTATTATTGGACTTGGAATTGGTTTCTGGTTAGCTATAAAATGACTGCCTATTAACATTTTACCTTTCCCCCATACACCTCTTGATACATTATTATGTGTTTCTTGCTTGGTTTTATGACTTTTACCTTCCTCTCTGTACATCTGTATGACAGTTTAATTGACTGGTGTGTATTCCAGGGCTCGTAGTAGAAGCTAATTTAAATATGTTACAGCTAATGTTGGCCCTTTACCCATAATAATGCACAGCACATTTTTATCTCTTAATTGATTACTTGCATATGGCAGGAAAATAGCTGCACACTACAGGTTTTATTCAGGCATGGATTTAGCTTTATGCTCCATGTTTAATATTCAAGGTGATTTATAAAATAACACCAATTGTGCAGTGGCCATGCAGTCAAACAGAGCAGCCAGATCTGAATCAAACTGGATCCCCAAGGCCCATGGATGGATACACATGTGCAAGGGCTAGGGCACAGATGTTGGTGACCTAAATATAGTCCATTGATTTCCACATGTGTACTGTGCCTGGCCTATAGCACTTTAAACACATTTGAACTACATTTTAAAGGCAAGAAAATATGTTTACTGTGCCCTCCTGCTTAAGACCAAGTGCAGAGGATGTTCCAGTGTAATTAGCACACCTAGCACTTAGAGAGAGGTTAAATCTGCTGGAGCTTTCTAAATATGCCTCTTAGTTAATGGAGTCATGTTTCAGTTCTTACTGTAATTAGCAGGAGCCCCAAACAAGCTGAGTTACCAGGGAAAAGTACAGAAATATGAATTTTTTCTCTTTTATGGAACATTTGTGAGCATTAAATAATTAGATGAGGTAGCTTAATATTCTTCTAGTATTTTACTTAACATTTAGTGTCAAGGTATAAAAGATAATTTCTGGAGGGAAACTTGTGATTATGCATTAGCTATGGTAATCCTGTTCTTATTGTATATAATTAAACTCTTTAAGTGTTCCATTAGATGAGATCTTTTATACTCACCTCCATCAGGAGTTGTGACTCACTATCACTTAGCTGATGCCTATAGAAGTAGTCACAACCAGGGCTCTGTGTACCATGCTGTTCCCGGAAAAAATGGGACAAAGGCATCAGCAGGGGGTCGAATTTGGGAAGTGTTTAAGATGACACTAAAATAATGTTGCTTTCTTTTTTTCTCCTCATCACTGTTCAGTAGATGACAGGTCATCATCTAGATTGCCTGTGTTCCTGTGGCTCTCGTTTTGTTCAGTGCTGATCCTTGCTGTGAGTCTCTACTACATCAGCATGAAGCAAGATGTCAATGTGCTGGAGGAATTTCAATCTCGACTTATTATCTTCTTCCGTCAGATAAGACAAGTTGCTCAGAAATGCTGGACTTGGTTTATGAGGCAGTAGCAATGTTCTCTGGCCTGACAGACATCTCAGAGCACTGCTAACCAGCATGCAGCAGTGCAAAACTCCCAGTCTACTCCATTCACATGCAGGGAACACATGAGCATCCACCTCAAAGCACAAGAAAACCATCCCTGTTGGACACTGTCAGCAGCTACTTATTCTTTCCTTTTTCTTCGCCTTTTTTTTTTTTTTTTTCACATTAGTGGGTGGTCTTACTAGCACCATGGAACTCATGCTCCATCATACTGAACAGCAAACAAGTATCTGAATTGTGTCCCCCAAAGAGCTTACAAACTGCTAATAGGAGGAGCAGAAGCAGAGAGAGAAATGCATTGACCCGTGAGGGCAGCATGAAGCTCTAAACAAAAGTCTCCTAAGTCTCAGGTCAAGGCTTTAAATACCAAACCATCTTTCTCCTCAAGTCTCCTAAGAGCTGTTCTGCAAAAATTAAAATAAAGCTGAGCTATTTTTCAAACACTAGTCTGGTGGCCGAAGGCTTGGTAAGCTGCTACATTTGTACACCTGAAAAGATTATTACTAAAATCCCAGTAAATAGCTTTCTTGATTCCCTTCCTGCATTTTTTTTTTCTTCATGAGCAAAAGCTGTTTCCTAATGTTTCACTTGACTCCCAGGTGTGAAAAAGAACATGAAAACTCATTTAAACAGTACATAGTTTATTTGCCTAACATAATAAATAGCAGCACTGAATCCCAGGCTAATTATCAAATCAGTGGTTTAATCCTCTGGGTTTGATTCAGTCCATAAACCCCACTAGCCAAGCTTACAAGATTTATGATTGTACTTGCATTCAGACAGAGATTATGCTTTTATTCCTGGGTGTTCAATGGCTTATATAATGGTAATATGGTCTGTTTATGTAGGGCTAGGATGTTTATTCCTCCATTGTCCCACCATAGTAGGTACCACTCTGAGGGGAATCCTTTTAATGGAGATCTGCAATAAATGTGCAAGGGTGCTCTGCATGTCTGAGAGGAGGACAAGTGTGTGCAAGCTTATCAGCTTCAGCTATCTTTCTTTCCTGGACAAAACCAACACAACCTGGTTTTTAGGTCTTAGTGTCTTGTCGAGTAACACCTGATGTGTGCTATGTGCAGTATGATAAAACTGACATCAGAACTTGTAGGAACTGAAGAAAAAGAAAAAGAGAAAGAAAACACTGCAATGAAGATGGAAGAGATGCGTACTTCAAGACCTTGTTTTGAATTCCCCTGACACTGCAACCCACCAAACAGAAAAAATGGTGCTTTATTCTTTTTTTTTTTTTTTAAAAAAGGCCATATCTCTATGCCCTAACAACCTTCTTCCAAGCAGCCCAAGGACTTTAACCAGGCAGAGGGTAAACAGAAACATGATATGCAGCCTTCTCTCAAGAGGAGAATGGGCAGCAGCTTGATTGAGATGTCAAAAGAATTGCAGCTCAAGACAGAAAAAAATGACTTCAGTGGCTGTTCTCATGCTCCTCCTAAGATGTCAAAGGCCACAGCAATTGCATTCAACACGCTGCCAGTCTGGAAAGCAAAGGTGACTTCAGGAGCGTTTAGCTCAGGGGCTCTATGTGCAAACTGCTCGGGTACCCCAGCTCAGAGGGTAAGTTTCAGTGCTGCTTCCCTTCCCTCTCCCCTGTCTCACCCTTGCTGTTTAGATAATAAAAAAGGAAGGTTTTAAACTTGTGTGCTGATGAATCTCTGATGAAAATGTTTGGACTGGTACCTGCCTAGGGTGAAAGGGTCATTGCAACTTCTGTTTGCTTTTTTTAAAGTTTATGGTCTTTTTAATGTTCATGTTGAAACTCTTTGGCAAATCAGTGGTGTTCCTTTTTTTGGCTCTGGACTGACATGTCCTCCTAGTACATAGCAACTAGCTCCATCGAAACAGGAGCCTTTTTTAAGGCACAGTTCCCTCACTTCAAGTCATGGCACATTGCAATGAGAAAGCAAAGCCTGAGCTGACAAGAATCAAGCAATCTCAAGAGCAAGAGCAGTAGAGTGAACTCTTTTCATATGTTAGCAACTTGGTTTCACTAACTTTAAAACAAGCCAGATGGTTAAGGTAAAACAGGAACTCCTTTTAGGGCTATAAGGGAAAATGCAGAGGCAGTGTGAAGTCCATCTGTGTGCTCACCTCCCTGCACAGCTCCCCAGGAGAAGAGCATGGGACCACATTTCCACCAGGCCTGCTTTAAATGGAAAATACCAATGTTTTCCCTGCTGGGACCCAACTTTATCAGTGCAAGTGAGAATGGCTATCACATCTGAGCTGTCACGGAAATTAAGCAGAGGAACAGCTATACTTGGCTTCTGCCTAGGCTCTGGTTGGGACAGGTTTGGACATGGGCAAAGGCAGCACTTGTGTAAGTGTCATCATGGCCTTTTGAGGCCTCCTGGGTTAGGATTGTTTACTGTGCTCAGTCAGATATGTGCCAGGCTGCAGAAAGCCAAAACAAATTCACTACAAAGCCAGAACATTTGAAGTAAATAAAAGCTAAACCCCATTCCTGGGAGAGTGGTGGAATTTCACAAGTGAAGAAGTTGAAGATGAGAAAGCCAATGCCTCTGTGCAAGTGAATGAAGCATGTTAATAACAAGGCTGGAAATAGGAGGAAAAACCCCAACTCCTGAGCCTGTATTTAGTTACTGCTGCTCAGCTTCACTGTGGACTTACCTGTTTTATTTCCTTCTCACACTGAAGCCCTTTTCCCATTCATCCATCCTGCTTATACATACACACCCTTTTCCCACTCTGGCCCTTCTTCTTCTTCTTTATCTACCACAGATCTATCTTCATCGCTGAGAGCCAGATGGGATTTCTCATTCTTGTTCAATCTTGTGTTTCCAGGTGTGACATCTTGAGTTTGGAAGAGCTAATAGGAGCTCTGAAGTTAAACAAAATCAGCCACAGAGGCAATAATTCCCTTGCTGGCCATGCTGGACAATATTTCCCTTCAGTACAACTTCTGAGAGTTGTCCATAAGAAGTTAAAACGTAGGGGGAGTACATAACTTATTACAAATGGTCGAGATGCTTCACCTGAATTCACACTGATGCCAGTGTGGTGAATCACTTGAGAAGTCAAGAATCTTGCTCAGAGCCAGGCTCAATTGCTCAGAGCCAACCAGCTCTGAGCAATTATTTAATCCAGCTTGGAAATGGTCCTGTTTTAGAGTTAAAGAGCTGAAAGAGAGAGTGGTGGAAGACAGGACTCTTGCAGAAATTTTTGAAGCAGACAGTGAGTAGTTGGGCTTCCCAAAGGAGCAGTGTCTATGGTGGCAGGAGTCAAAGGGCCAGAAGAGAGTAGAAGGAGGTCTGTGCATGAAAATGGGCTAGTGATAGGGCCTAAGTGTTGCCTAATATCCCTTATGCAATGAGTTTGAAATTGATGCACAACAGAAATCAGCTGACCACAAGAGTATGGGGTAAGTGTTGTTTTGACAGTGTTCAGTATGTCCCTGCAGCATGAACGGAGGGCAGCTGCCAACACCCTCTTCAGGCAGGCTCACCACATCAGCAGCACCTGATTGCACTAGCAGGAGTACCCATACCAGAACGATTAGAGGAGATAGAATAGGACACAGTGAGATGACACTAGATTGTTTTACATTAACCTTTTAATGCACTCAGCATTAGCATCGGTAAAAGGCAGCCCCAAAGACTGCTTCTAGTCCCCCTCCCTCCTTTCATGTCTCCAGCCCTGCTATTCTGGAAACAAGTTCGTAGAGCACGGACTAGGAGGAGCACATAGCAGCAATTTTAATTGACATTTCTGCCTTTTGCTACTTTGAAGCAAGCAGAAGGACTGGCAGCATGTGACTAGAAAAAGGGTATTACCAGATGCCCTCAAGAAACCTCTAAGGTAATAGCATGGACTTGCTTCTTCTTAATTCCTCACTCCAGGGTATCTGTTGGGAATCTTCAGGCCCGCCTCTGAAGAGAAAGGCTGATGTTACATGAAGAAAATGAACCAGTTGGCATTCAGAAAATGAAGCTGCCTATGTAGCCTGTGGTCCCCCTTTACATTTGGTAACAGGCTGCCTTTCAGCTGCATGCTGACATGGGAGCATCTTCTCCTTGCCTCCTATAACATTAGGGTTCACTGCTGGAAGATGCTACCAAAAGGGCTTAGGTCGCTTAGGATGATTGGCCATATCCTTGACTATACATGGAGATGCTGAAGAATGAGTATGCTAGCAAAGATGCTATCATTGACTTTGAGAGCAATTTTTTATCTTGCATTGTAACAATTTAAATTCACCTTCAAAAAACAGGCACAGAAATACTGACTTCTCAAATAATTTATTTGTGTATATCACCAAATCATAAAAAGCCAATGCACTGTCCAGCAAAAAGCATCAATATATAAAACACATTAACTCATTATCAGTAACAATAGAGTGTATCACTTAGCTTAAATCCAGTCCAGCTCCTACTAAAGCCAAAGGAAATGTTGTCAGTGACTCCCTTAGCAGAAGGATTGGACTCAGAATTTTTATTTGCTACGTGTTTACAAAGGGCTATATTAAAATGCTAGTAAAAGGCTTCCCTTTTGAGACTGTATCAAAACAGTAATAAACCACACTTCAATTCTGTTTCTGTCAAATGCATGCAATTAAAGCTCCAAATCAGCAGTCATTACACCACGAAAGACCATACAAATCAAGAGAGATAATATTCAAAACAGGCTAGGCTCTACCCTCAGCTTGTATTGACTGGCATGGCTCCAGCATGGCTCACAAAGCTAAGCTATATACAGTAGCAAAGGATCTGCCCTTCTACTGTTTTCAACAGTTAAATTATGAAATAGTGTTCAGTTTTGTCCCCGAATACCCATTATGCAGGGACCTCTTTAGCAGCATAAACAATAGTTAATCTAGACTCCTGTGAAGCTTTTCCCGCGTGGCTACAAGAAGAGACAGTAGCTCACGAATACATAAGTCACTGGACTTAACAATTCAGAGAAGCTGAAATGCTTTCAGGCTCTGCACTGACTTATAAGCAGGAAAAAAATCTGCTTCAGGTCTTTGCAGGTGGTACCTCACAAAAAAAACTCCAAACCTTTTAAAACTATGAGTTAATGAGCTATTTTCAAAATGGCAAGTCTACAGAGATTTGGGAACGGTCTTTCCTTTCCCACACAAGCCACAGGCTAACAGGGCAAAGGGCCAGGTGCAGGGTATCTGGATCTGCCAACATGGAAAGACGAGTTTTCCAAAGCTGGTGGCAATGCTTCACACTAGCTATCTGCACAGCTGACACAGGTGGCTCTCTCTAGAAGCTGAGTTTAGGCCAACACATGCTTTAAGGAGATGCTCTGCAGTCCATGAAGCCACACGAGCAGGAAGCAGCCAAGCAAAGACTGAATTTGGTGTCAATGCTGCCAGCACAGATACTGCTGGATCCCTCATATCACATCCCTCACAGGAAACACATTCACAATTTTCCTCACTACCTATTTCTGTTCTGATTTATGGCATTCTCCTGTCCCTCTCATCAGTCCTTGTCCCTAGTAGGAAGAGATGTGAGAAAAAAGGCCTTATCAGTTTGATGGCAATAAAACCCTCTGTGAAGTTTGCAGGAATGTTTTTGGAGATGAAAGGATCCAGGGGAAGGAGATGTCAGTGAACTGTTGGGGATTTTTGTTGTTTAGATTAGAAACCTTCAAAAACCTCTTAGGAGTATACTTCAGATCACAATATATTGATTTCTTAATTTTGCAGCCTGGGCTGAAAAACAGCAGTCAGAGAGTATTTGACCAAAATTGCTCTGATATCATCATTCTGCACTGGCTGTGGACCCCAACGCAGTGGAAGGATGCTGTTCAGCACAGAGCTTCTCAGCATCAATTAGCAAAAGGATTGCTTGGAACTCTAGAAGATTGTGGTTTTATAATGAGACTGTTAGCACCTTTTGAAGTCAAATGTTGAACACTCTTTTTACATTTTTTTATGGTTAAAACTGTTGCTGCAGGCTAGAAGGTGGAATGAGTTAACTGATGTGATCACGATCCAGTGTGTTGCAGGAAGATGTGCTGTATTTCAGACACAAACTACTGGACTTCACAGTGGTGACACAGAAAAATAATTCTCTCTGCTGCAGGAGTGAGGTGATAAAGATATCTGGACTGTGTTATGTGGGATACCATGTCACGCAATTTTCAAACATTTCCCTGCAATAAAAATCTATGGTTTAAGATAGCACTCATCTAACTATACCACAATCCTCAAGGGACTGCTGGCACCAGCCTTGGGAACCTCCTTGAGCAACATGTCACCTGAATCAGGCCTGGCTTATGTACAAGCAAGGGTTTGACATCATACTCCAGAGAGCCAAAATGAGAACACAGAAAATCTGCAACACTGTTTTCCTTTTTTTTTTTTGACAAAAGGCAAAGTTTGCCATAGGAGCTTCTATTTTTCTCACATTCATAAATACTCTTCAGAACCTATATACAAACTGAAGTCAAACTTGCCCAAATCTGGAAGAAAATGCAGGGAAAGTAGGGAGGAGATAAAGAGCAGTTTTGTCACAGGACTGTCTACTCACTTGTGTGAGAAATCACCCAAGACATCAACAGTGACAATGAATCTTCATTCCAACCTCCTGGCAGGTTGTCTCAACTCTCACTTTACAACATAGTCAAGCGGAAAGGGAGAAAAAAAAGGTCTCAAATTGTGTTTCCACCATATAAATATAATTCAAGCTATTTCAGAGAACAGCTCTTACTGCCGAGTACTTTATCTCCTTGATAAACGCCAGAACCACAGGGCTAAAACATTGTTATTTGGGGATGTCAAGCCAAGTAGAAGAGCTCCAACAAAAGAATTTGAGGGGGTTCCAGGATAACACTATGGTAGAAGCATTTGCCATGTAGATGGAGGCTTGTGTCTCCCAAGGCAGAAAGGGAGATTAAACAAGTGTCTCACAGTTACCTGCCAGTGAGGAGGGCTGGGGAAGGACCATTACAGGCATTTTAACAAGTAGCTCATGTGGCTTTTCAGGTAACGTACAGCCTTCCATGTCCAACAAACCACAGCTGGGTGCTTTTTATTTTGGTGAGGGGAAAAAAAAAAATTAAAAAAACAACCCAAAATAAAATCATTATTTGACCCATCAAAAGGGCTATTCACACAGACCTTCTTGGCTGCCTATGCCCATTTTTCAGGAATGCAGACCTGACAGGAAACTAGTAAGTGTTAAATCCTAAATACTTTAGCTATCTGTGAAAATAGGACTTAGAATCTCATGTGGATTCCATTCTTTTGACTATCGTGTGCAACAACAGTTCAAGCAGTTACAGAAGCTATGAGAGGTAGAAAAGTTTAAGCACTCGGGTGCATACATTCATGTTAACCTATGGTTGCAACAGCAGCTCAATTACACTCTTTGGCATGGACAAAATAAATTAAAGAGAAATCATTGCTATGTAAATACTCTTCCCAACCACAGAATGGAAAGACACTATCAATTACATTCCTGCACTGAAGTAAGCAGTACGTGCGACATGTTAAGCAAATTACTGTCTAATCTCTCAGAAGCAAATATTAATTTTTCTGAGAAAGTGTAGCTGTGCTTTTCCCTTCTATGTCAGAAGTACATCAAAATGTTGTCTTCTATGCAGTTGTTAACTTCATAAATTACTGAATGGAATTTTGTCATTTAAAAAAAAATTTAAAACTTTTAGGTGTGTATCTGTGAATACTAAAATACAGCTCAGTTTTCTTCTTTCTTATGGAGGACAAAAATAGAAACACGCTATTCAAGGGACCAGGACCATAAAAAGAAATAAGTCTAACACAGTTTCAGTGCTGATGAAACTATATGAGCATCTTCTCACTGCATGCAGGTGTGGAAACTAGCCAGGCAAAACCTGTCTCTCTTCCCAGATTGCCTCAGCGTAAGGAAGGGACATTTGTGGTCTCCAAAGCAAACATTCCAATGAGGTTAAAATGGGCTATTTCCATCAGCAAAGGAAATGGTCCGAGGCACAAATTTAGTATCTGGATACAGGCAGGATTCCCATTAGCTCAAGGATGTTCACACCCAGGCCATTGATTTAGAAGAAAAGACAAAATTTGTCTAATAGTTTTTAACTGGGGGGCTTTGAAGAAGGGAGATGATAAAAGCCACATTCACACAAACACCAGGTTTGTGTGTACTTCCTTGCACTGAACATTTTGCAGCTAACATCCATTCTGAATTTGCACACTTGATATTGCATTTTGTGAGGCCCATCAGGTAGACTGATGTGTGATTTGAGGCTGTGCAGAAACCCAGGTTCCTGCATAGAGCCTCTACCATGGCCTGGGGCTCACACAACTAGCAAGGGGACCCCACATCCTGCACCTAGATCAGCCTGAAGGTATTCCCCCATTTCTCAGGAGACGGTCTCCAACCACCAACTTAAGGGCTAAACTACATAAGGTGCTAACATTAATTGAGATTGGACCAATATGCAACAAAGACTAGAAGATTCTGGAGGATAAATAAAGGTAAAGTGTGGCTTCGTATCTCACTGCTGAGTGCCTTCAGGTGTCCAGGGGAATCCTGAGTGTCCTCTCTTACACATTTTACATGCAACAGTGGTTGCACCAAAAACCCCAAAGCCCTCAAACTAGGAATCCATTTGTCCAGCTTAGCCCTCCATTTCAGAGAACAACAGAGCCTAGGGCATTCTAACCTGCTGTTTATCTTGGGCATTTAGAAGAAAGAGGACAAGTGCACTTGTTTTCTCAAGGTAAGTTTTTAGGTTATTTTAAACGCAGAGGATTAGATTGGTTAGATTCTCAGACACCATAAATCAGCTTAGCCTTTCCATCCCTCAAAAACTACACATGAACTTGCTACACCAAAAATCTGCTTGAGTTTCTTCAACCATTAAGACAACAAATAAGTTTTCAAATGCATTCTCCCATCTAAACTCCTGCTGCTTAAGTAACTGTGTTATAAATACATCTTTTTTTTCCCTCTTTGTCACTTTATCTTTTCTAACAGCAAATAAATGATTGTTTATAAAAAGACATGCTGTCTCTTTTATGACATAATATTGTACTGTGTTGCAGAAAATAGTTTGGCAACCGAAGGATTGACAGTCCTATCAAAATATGTTTTGTTTGTCACCTGCAAGTCTGTATTTTAAATGAATTAATAACAGGACCATGTTGATGCCAGGGTCACTGGTCATTTAGGAGTCCATCGTGCAGAATTCCTGCATCAGGGGAGAAGTACCCCTTGCTCATGCAATACAGCTGTAAGGTGTTTGCTCTGCTTCCATGCTGCATGCTACATAGGTAAAATCAACAGTGTTTCATGTCAGTGAGGGAAGACCTTGAAAGCAAATGTGGCTGTCTGTTCCTAACAGGACTAACACAAGCTAATGCCAGGACATTACCCAGAGATAGAGGAGGAGTTAAAATATCTGCAAACCCATATAAGAAACCCATCTCAGCCCTTCAGAGGTGGTGCACTGTTCAGTCCTTTCTTAGTCCACTCATATCGCACCCACATCCACCTCTGGGTATCGTAACCTATGCATCATTGCACAGATCCTAATAATAAGTAAGAAAAAGGCAGTTTAGATAGTTAAGGCAACCTAACAACTACTTTGACCTAAGCTGCCTGTTAAGAGAAGGGCCGATATCCATATCACAGGATTGGAATTATTAGAAGTGGAATTCTTTCTGCCATATGTCTGCGTATGTTGTACATACACACATACACCAGTGAATGCTTTCATGACCATGCCTGTATACTCAAGCTTCCATCACCAGTTATTACAACAACCAGTTTTCTAAGGGACCTTAGAAACAATTCCATAGCACACGTGTTCTTCAGTTCTTAGAGTAAACCATCATGCTCTTATTTTTGCAATTCCTATGGAAAGTTCACAGCTGAAAGATGCTTCGTGAATTAATGGGGTAAGAAGTTATGAGCATTTGTGCCCTCATGAGGAAATTCTACTCCAAAAAAAAAGGCTTCCATTGTTTCTCCATTAAAATAATAATAAACAGCATTGATCTAACACTTGTTAGCTCAGGTTTTTCTAACCCAATGTGGACTGCTGGCAGGGAATTGGCAGGGAAATGAACCACAAATGCTGGCCAGGGGTCGGGGAATGTAATCGATATAACAGAATAACTGTGTGACAACACCCTGGTGCCTCAGAAAGCAGCATCCAGTTGTGTTCAACTAAGTAAGGCTCTCCTAGAGTTACTAGCAATTTTCACAGGCCAAAACAAAGACCTTTTGACTATGGTTTTAGCATCACAGAGAACACAGTGACTAAACAACTGCATCCCAGATTCTCCACCAGAATGGCTCACAGCTTTGTGATGTGATGTGCAGCAGAAGAGGCTGCATGGGTAAAGGTCCCAAAGCTTGCTCCCCTTCCACCATGTGACAATAAATAAATACATGTATAAATACCACACAGGGTACTAGGTCTTTGAATACACTTCTTCTTTGAGTGCTCCTGGAGGCCTGTTTTTGGGCATGGCAAATTAAAGAAAGCATTGAAATATTACAGAAATGCAATATCTGACTCAGAGGAACTCCAACTGCAGCCACACTCTGTGCTGGTTGGCAATGGAGGACTAAAAGCAGAGGCCAGAAATGTACAAAAAAGGGGCATGTGTGAGAACAAGCATAGGTTTGTATGCATGCACATGAGGATAAATAATACTGCTATTCTAACATATTTTCAGCCTGGCATCACCACATTGTCCTGAGTGTCCAAGCTTTAGAAGAAGTTGCAGAAAGCTAAATGTAAACAAAAAAGCCCATGTGGGTCCAACAGCTGGGTGTTGTATGATACCCTTTCTTGCAAGCATCAGTGATGCTTAAAAGATGAGTGCCAGCCACACTTCACCTGGTCAAATGAAGGAAGCTGGAAAAAACAGACTGGGATGCATGTGGGACTCAAAGAAGATACTCAGCATCTTTTCAGTTTACCTGCCAACTCCTGCAGCCAAGATGATAGCTTTCACGGGCACTGAAATGCAATGGGTGTTAGAAGAATTCACCCAGGTAAATGAATTGGAGAGGGTATGCTTTGATGACAAAGTTAACAGGTGAGTCTGCACATGTACTTGTGAAGAGCTGGACTTTCCAAAGGTTAAAGTATTTTGTTCCTATTGCCTTTTACTTTGAGGTGGGGTCCTGGCTGCCCCAGATGCTTTAAAGATCCCACTTTTGTCTATTGAACTGCAGAACAATGAAGGGAGATAGTGTCAGTGTGGCAAGTGTTAGTGAAAATGCTAACCACAAAAGTCAAGAAGAGTAGAAGCTGCAGGACCAGTGTTTGCTGCTTCTCATGGATGTGGAAAAGTGGAAAAGAACCCAAGACAGGAGAAAAGAGAGGTAGTAGAGAGTATGAGCTCCAGACAACCTCACCAAGGAGCAAAATCTTTTTCTCCTCAGAACCAGAGACAAGGCTTGAGCCATGGTATCTTAGAGCAAGGATGAGGAGGAGACACTTGCTATCTTCTGTCTCCTGGTTCTTCAAACCCACAGGCAAGACCAGGAACAGTGGTTACAACCCACATGTTACTTCAGCCTAAGCCTGTTTTGGCACATACATAAAAAGCAGCAGCATGGCTCCACACGAGGAGTAAAGGCACTGAAGTAATTTGTGGGAAGAGACATCACTGCCAAATCTTAAATTCAAAGTGAGATTGACAGGAGAAGTAATGTCTTTTACAGCTGGAGGAAGGACTCGGGGTACGTAGGGAACAGGCTGACTGTCAAGACCTAGGCACTTCTTCAGGCTATGAAGGGGAAGGGCATGCCCTGGCAAAGGGCTTAGGTACCTGCAAGAGTGTATCTCTTATTAGATCAAATTAATAAAATAAGGTACTCCAGCAGTCTTGATTTCTGAATTTTAAGTTGGTGTTAAGTGACTTGATCTCTGATTCACTCTTTAGGGACACTTCCTCTGATGTCAATTCATAACTACAGAAAAGCCACCACTGTAAAGCCTGCAAGGGAACTGCATTCTCTCGCGGGCAGAAATCACACTGAAAAATAAAATCTTTACAGATAGCTGTGGCCAGCTGGGGCTATAAGTGATGCTCACTGCTTACAGCCCACAGAGAGTTTTTTCCTTAAACCTATGAGAAAAATTTGGCTGTTAATGTAATGTTAGATTTTATGTCCTAAAACACTTACTAATTCAGGAATTTGTTATGAGTTCAAATTCTGTTTCCACCAAATGCTTAAACTAGTACTTAACTTTAGGCATCAGATAGTCCCTAGAAGACAACAATAAATTTGCATGCTTGTGCTAACCCCAGGCTTGAGCTCTGCTGGGAAGCCTGTTGTCTTCTCTGCCCTCCTTCCTGTTTACCAGGCAATACAGTTGTGTATGGTTTTGCACTCGTGTTGCAATAAATGCAGTCCCATCTCAAACACAGCTGCCACAGGCAGTGTCAGTGTACTGCCAAAAAATATTCTTCAGTGCAAACTTAACTGCTTGCTTAAGTTTTCCGCTGAATCAGGGTCTTCTGTGTAATGTGTACCCAGGGAAAACTGCCTAATTCTAACACATCTTCACTTCTCTGTCATGCAAATCCCGTATTTGAGTGACTCTTCTTAAATATGGGATCTACTTCGCAACTCAACCACTCACCTTATTTGTTGAAACACTGGACAAGCAAAATTGAAAGCTACAACAAAGTCACTAGTGAGCTTTGTGAAAATAACAATTCTTCTCCCTTTTTACAGCAAAACTCATCAGCCCTGGAACTCCTGCCCATGAGTGGGGAGAACAGACCCATTCAACACTGAACTACCTATAAAATAACTCAGCTGTTCAAGCTCCTTGCTATGTTTATAGATAAATAGAGATACCTACAATGCAAATGTTTACAGTAATTTTGCATACCCTATATGAAATAAACATCACAAGTAAATTCTAATACTCAAAACTGAATAGCATACAGTTTTAGGGAGCAAGTTACATTTATAAATGCACAAGCATTAATACTATCTATTCGGCCTAATTTCTTAGTATGCAAGCTTCAGCAATTGCTAGCTACACTACACTTCAGGAGTCATAATAAATGTTGGTCATGCCAAAATCTAAGAGGAAACAAAACCACAAAAATTCTCCACCATCCCTCCAAATGATACACAGTTTTTGACAGATACTGTAATAATATAATGGTTTTGTGAAATTCACTAACACTGTTCAGTATTAAATATCAAGTCTGGAACATAGGTCTCTACGTTCTAAATGAACTCAGAATCAGAGCAGGAGCAACAGGTTTGTCAGCACTGCATCCATACATAGCAAAAGCAGAGACAGTGACAGTCAGTACCTGGACCCAGAAGAAAGGGAGAACAGGGGCAGCTTTACTGGCAAAAGGGAGGAGAGGGAGATAGAGGAACTGGACACAGCCCCAGTTACAACTGTCATTGCAGAATAGTTTGAAGAAATAGCCTGGACTCTGTAGCCTGCTTGTGCCAGCTCAGTCCTCAAAAAGAGCCCCTGCCCTAAAAGCCAGTGACAGCTCATAGGAGCTCCGCTAGCAAGAGCAGGTTACAGACTGTGCCTGTGCAGGACAGAAAGTTTGCTGTGCCAATGGCACGTGGGGCTGTTCATTCTCTGTATCCTAATACAAGTATTTCTGCCAACAATTTCTCATGGAGGAAGTGGGTGATTTGCAAGTACATCTCTTTTCAGGAAAGAAAGAATCTCACACACTCAGTACCCTGACTCAACTTCAGCTCACACTACTGAATAATAAAATCTAGATCCTGCCCTGGAAATCTGCTTACACTTTAGATCATGCCACTTTTCTCATCTTGCAAAGAGGTTCGTGAAGAGGATCTTCCTAGCAACAGCTCCTTCTCATGGATCAGGCTATCTAGCAGGTCCTCCTGTCTGTAGTTGTGATAAACCTTCAGGAAAGCCAGAATGGTAATTCCCAGCCAAGTCAGCCAGGCAGCCCAGAGACCAAACTAGAGAAGAAAAGAATTGATAAAGAGGTCAGTACCGTTTTATGAAACAAAGTCAACTCTCAAGATAAATATCAAAATCTCAGCTGGACCAAAACCCATGGAGTCATGCCAAATTACACCCGTGTGAGGTCTTGGCTCCACTGTTCCTCAACTCTGCCAAGTCATTTCGAGCTTAAAAGGAAAATAAATCTTTATGTACTAGGAAAAAAAAACAAAACACAGAAGAAAAAAACATGTCAAATACAACAATGAAAAAAATAAATGTGTGTAATCCAGGTGCATCTTTTGAACTTCCTGTACTTGCCATCCTGGCCAGCTCAAAATTATTGGGATTATTTCACTTTTGTTACTTCAGAATTGCCATAGGTTTTAAGACATTTTCCAAAATCTTCTCAAATCCTTCAGGCCTTCTGCTACCCCTGTAGAAGTGTAAAGGTACTTCTATTCAAAATATTGTTGAGAAAATCTTACAAATTGATCCTTCACATTCTGAGGTAACTGGTTCACATTAGCATGAACTCAGAGAGCAAGAGAAATCCACTACAATGCACCCATGTGTTGTCAGCTCATTTATACCTGGTATGAGAGACCTGGGCTTAAAGCCTCATATCTGCAGTAAGTCCCATCACTAACTTAGTCTCTCTTGCTTAACTTTGTAGAGACAACTACACTTTCATTGGTTCAGGTGCTTGATGTTGAGCCCCCTGCTTCAGAGGAGGCTCATTTGTAGTAAGGCTTTCAGGTAGAAATTCTGTTTTAATTCTATGATGCCTTTAACAAAGAAACATTAATTGAATCTCTGTATTTCAGTTTTGACATAATGAATTTTTAATTTAAAAAATACAACAATTTAAACACTTCCAGACAATAATATAGCTGGGTACTCTTAATAGCCAATTTAGATAAGCAAAGGCCACCATTTCTTAAAAGGAGTTTATGTTCCTATATACCTTATGCACTTATTCTCTTAAGTGTTTCTGCCCATTCTTACAATTATGTCAGTTCACCAACAAACCTTGAAAGTAAAGATATGTTAATTTGGATTTATATGACTCTATTTAAACAATTGGAATCTTTGCATTCATTTCTTAAGCACCACTTCATGAAATACTATCTTAAGAGTATTCAGATAGCTGCTACTGCTGTGGTCTTCTCAGCATATTTGATATGAAAGAATCTACTTGGATTTAGCCAAATTCAGGGAAACTCCTGGAGCCACTCTGATGTATTGAAAATATGTGAATGGAGAAAAGTGGACAGAGATAGGTACAGAGACTGCTTCTAAACAAAGCCTACTGTACAAAATTGTTGCACTTATAAGAAAATGTTTGCTTTGGCTGGTAAGCCTAGTTTATTCTTGGGTTTTTCTTTCTACCACTTCAGAGAAAGTTATTTGCCCTCCACAGACAGATCCATTCCTGTATATTCATCCAACTCTGCTTACCACACCCTGGATGTCAGAAGACTATGATGCAGGATTTTGTTCCCTGCTTGGTTCTTTCTTCAAACAGGCACAATCAGGATTCAATTTGACACTACCAGGCTTAGCTTTTGAAGCCAAGCAGTGTTTCCCTGGAGCTGTTGTGGTCCCAGGCTCTTTATACTTGAGTGTTTGCAGAGCTTAGTGGCTGCACCTTGCAGACTAGCTCTACCCAAGGACATCTGGAGGGACATGGATCAGTGTCGGGAGCCACATGCAGCAGCTTGGGATGATTCATCTACACCTTGATATGTTAAATCCCCTCAAACTGAAATTGGAGGACCTTGACTTTTTAGGCATGGCTCTCTGATAGAGAAATACCTTCTCTTGCATGTAGATTACCAACTGTCCACCCTGAGATCACAACGTGGACATGGACATTTGGCTCCCATTAATTCAAAGCTATAGGCTGATAACAAGTTTACTTCTGCCACCCTCCCACTAACTAGTAGATTAGGAGCTAAAGGCAAAATCTGCCACACAACTCATCTTGGCCTTGGGCTAGCATCATATAAATGGGTCACTTTTATGGCATATTTCTGTCTAACCTGCAGATATGTCTGAGCTGAGTGTCTAGATGCCAGTGTCAGCAACAGAGACACAAAACTAGCCTGTGTCCAAGAGACATGGTTACCTGTCAGAAGTGCCCCAGGCAAGATAATGCCTTTTCCATTGTGGGATAACATAAGAAGTGCATGCATGGGTGCAGCCTTTCATGAATGGGGCTCTCCACCTTGCAGAACTAGTATGTGCTCCCATGCACAAGTGCTCATCCCCATGTTCACTGACTTTGATTGTTGACTTAGAGCTAGCATGTGAATAGAAAATTCTGACAGCCTTAGAGGTCTAATTCCCAAAGGTTCATTAGAAAACAGCCCTATCTAATGACAGTAATCTTTTGTTATTTTCAGTGGTCTGATATTCATATAGGTCAGGCGAACTCAGACTCATGGAAGGCAAAGCTAATAGCCCCAAGATCTGGTGCAGGTCAGACATTATTCTGAATGGCAACGAAGAGTTCCAGCACACCAGAGTGTTGCCAATTTGCAGAGCTCATCCTTTGGAGAAATAACAAATTTTCTGTCACAAGTAACAAGATCAGTGGCAGAATCAGATTTTGACACATCTACATTCAACACTACCTGCTTTGAATTTAAAATGAAAATGTGCCCATCACTATCATCCTGATGCAGCACTTACTGAAGTCTGTGGAAACATTCCCATTGATTTCAGAGGAATGGTAGTTCAGCTCCAGCAATCCGAGATCAATGAGCAAATAGCAAATTAACTGCAATAGAACCATGACCTAGTCTGACCTACCTGTGCAATAGCAAACTGGTCGTAGAAAGCAGAGTTTTCTAAATTCAGTTCAAGATCTATATCCTGTAATTCTTCACAGCTACCCAAGGAAGGCATTTGGAGGGGAGAAAAGAAAATTATTTCAGAGGTTTCAAACAGGCAAACCAAATATAAAATGAGGCAACATCTTGAATGTGTTTCAGTCACAACAGCATGTTCTATTGAAAGATATTTAAGTTATTGTAGTAACCAGGTTGCTTGCCAATCTTCTCTAAAACTAGGCTAAAGAACACATGTAATTAATTTATTTTTTAAAAAGACAATATAGTATTATGTAAGTGATAACATCAATCCTCCCTAAGTGGAATTGTAATAGTTATTATGAAAACTGTATATTTAAAACCCTCTTCTCCCACTACCCCCAAGCCTCCCACATATACACATGTGGCATCACCCCAGGTTGGTTGCTTTACCCCTCAATGCAACAAAGTGTATGAGCCTCCGTTACCTTTTGACTTCATCAGGAAAAGCCTCAGAAGAAGGGATTGTGTGGGTGTTTTTGTTTCAGATGCTCCAGCAAGGAGATGATACTCTGGTGGTAAGATAGAGGCTGCCTACAGATTTTACAAATAACTTGAACTTTTACTGGTGTGAAAAAAATCCCAGGATTTTGAGGTTGTCTTTCTATCTCTTGGTGGATTTCTGCAGCCTCTTCTCTCTCCTTTTCAGTGCTGACGGTCATCTTGGGTTCTTATCCGAATATTCGATTAGACGTTTTTTGTAATTGATTTTTTAACCGAATATTCGAATAATTCGATTAATCGTTGCAGCCCTAAACAGAACATTTACTATGGCATTTTACAACATATGACAATGTGCAACATAAATGTATGCTTTAAGTAGTACATTTATTTAATATCATATGACATAAAATGTCACCTTTTCCTCTCTTTTCATTGTTATTTGTTTGATAGGAAAGAATCTACCTCAACTTATCCTGTTTCCTGTGGGATACAGTAGACCACTTCAGGATCTGTACATTTTGTGCACTGTAAGAAAGTATCAACCATCTGTACTTTGCACTTACAAACTATTTTCCATTCTGCAGCTCTCAGGGCATCCACAGCACTGCTATGAGGCCAGCGTCTTTCCATCAAATTTTAGATGATGGTGCATTGTGACACAGGCAGGATGAGTGACTTTTCTGCTGTCACATAGTGGGTTGGCAGCAGAGCCAGGACATCAAGCCAGGAGCCCTGACTCTCAGTTTCCTGCCCTGCTCACAAGACCACACTCCTCCCATTCTTACCGCATTTCCAATTCTCCTTTGGAAATAAAAGTTTTTCAACTAATGGATTTCTTTTGCATATATTCACGGCTCTTAAAGAGACCACAAAATTCCATGGAAACAATACTTTTCTTTGTGGAGGACTAAATTTAAAAAAGAGTTTGATTTGCTTTTTTTGTTCCAGATGAAAAAAAATCTAGATTTCCACCTTACAGATGCCTTCTCCCCCTTGCTCACTTTGCATGTAATAACTACAGGTTTTAATACCACTTTTCATCTGTGCATACATGAAGGAAAAAAAAAAAAAGGAAGAAAATGTACTCTTCAATACTAACCTATTTGGCATGCTTCCTTTTTCAGTAATTGCATCACACCACATGTTAAATCCTACACTCACTATAGTGCTAGCAATAAATGTGATAAACACCACAAAGGCGCTGATCAGCAGATTCAGGAAGGCATAAAAGAAAGAGCTGCAATAAAAAGGAAGAAAAATGTAACTCATAAACAGCTGAAACACAACATCAGCAGTCTTTCTAAGCAGCATACACTGGGCACAAAGATATCAGTTCCCATTTGAAACACATCTGCTTTAATTAAGAACACCTAATACATTGAAAAGCTATGGATTATGATTTTGAGTCACATTATCTCCATTTGCAAGTACTTTTGATTTTGATTTTTTTTTTTCACCATAAGAAGATGGGGCTTTAAATCATAAATACTAAGTGGCAATTGTTCATACACAGCATGGCTTTCATTAGCTGTAATGATGAAAATCACCATTGTTAAAATAAATGTCATTACCTCAAATTATATAGTAACTGAGCTAAAATTATTTCATGACTAAAGTGATAATTGGGACAAAAATTGCCTAGGATAGGGAAAGTAAAAATAAAACAACACAGTACTGACAGCTATAATCATGCAACACAAGATACTGCCATCATAGGACATGAGGCTCAGTTTTCATGGGCAATTTGCAGAGCAGGCCAGCTTCTCCTGAGACTTCTCTGGTTTTGGTGTCAGTAAGTTATTTCTACCAGATGAATGTCAATTTACTTCAGCACTGTTAAGTCTGCCCAACCAGGGCCAGCCCTAAGCACATGCTGTGTTTGGAGTGGTAGGAAGTGGGATGCTTACAGTGGTCCCATAAGGTAGAGGAGTTGTCTACTCATCTTCTAACCTCGCTGCTTAACTCTCCCCCTTAATTCTAGTTAGTGAAAACTTTCTAATCCATTTCTCATACATCTGACCAAGTCCTTTACTACTTGAAACTGCTCAAGGTGGCACTCAGAAAGTCTCAGTATCTAAAAACTGGACATCTACTCTAGGTTGGAGAAAGACTGTCAACTCCAGGAGGCAGGTTGTTCTATTCAGGTTAGGTGGTAAGGATGGATATGATGAATTTTATACCAGTACCACTCTCATTATGCTGAGGATAGAAGGAATCTACTCACCCCAGAAAACAAAAAAACAATAATTTCTTTGCCCTGGTGGCTCATTAAATGAAAAGCCAAGAGGTTTTTTGAGTCAGTGTGTGAAGCCTAGGAAGGTTCTGGTCTGGTCAATCCTAATTTGTACGGGTTATCCATGGTGAGACGTATGTGACCTCAGGTGGACTTCTTTAAAATAAGATGAGGAAACAATTACCGGTGGGATTAAGATGTTTATCTCTGGGTTGGCATGGCTTTAGAGGGGCTGTCTAGGCTCTCTCCAGAGTAATAGCCATCCCATCCCAACACTGATAGAAAATAAGTGAATTAAATGACCTTCCAGACTGTAGTGGGATCTGGATGCCAAAACACTTGACTTCTAGATGAACACTGAGATTAATCCTGCTCATCCTTTGGCTTCATTGGACCTAGTAGACTAGATCAGCTCACCTCTCCAGAGTGCCAGGGTCACCCATATAGCAGAGGGAGCTGGTACCAGCACACCACAGTTTTGCATGTTCACTGTCCCTGTCCTGATTTCACCCTAGTTTAGATTTCATTCCAAGTGTTACTAAAGCCATATCCACTGTGTGCACCTTAGCATGATACACTGGCCTGAGAGGCAGAAAGGACTTGAGCTGTCCACTGAATAAAAACAAGAGTTGACACCAGAATTAGGAACATCTCTAGAAAAGGAGTGTACTCAGTGGATCATTACCAGCCCAAGACCTCTAGTCCTCCCTCTACTTCCTACACTACAGACCAAAATTGTTGCCAAGGTCCAGAATCAGACCTTCCACTGACAAAGCAAAGCTGAGTTCTTCACTTTCTTTGTACCAGGCAAGCAGTAACCATCATTATGTTCTGAGGTTTCTCAGGCCAGGGCATCATGACAGAGAACTGTGATAATTTGGCATTTTATCTCACCTTTTTTTTTTGCTTAAATCAGAATTTCAAGCCACATATTCCAGACTGGGTGGATGTCCTGTAACAATAAATGCTTACACTCAAAGTAGAAGTTGCTTTGCAATCCTATTAGTGAACTCTCTGCATTGTACCTCTACCTTTCAGCTGAGCGGGATAGTCCCAGAGCACGGCTGTCAGCCAGCACTTGCTTTTCCTAATCCCGCAGGTAACTTGAGCTCAGTCTGTCCCTGAGGCAAGGGGTGCTGGGACCTTGTTAAGAAGAATGTTAGCAATCCTGGCTATCTGACAGCAATCATTCAAAGTACATGAAGACTGGCCACCTTGCTAGGACACATAGGGTGCTAACCCTGACTGCCTCAGGCCAACTTACTCAGAGCTGACCCAGCAGCTGTGATCCTAAAGGGACAATTATCAGAGGCCTGTCTCTATTTAGTTTTGAATTAAATAGTCACACTTGGAAGCAGGCCAAACATCTGATCCAAATTTCACTATTACAAGGTTATTAGTGCTGGTTTCTTCCAAAAATTAACTAGTTCTCCACTGTAAAACTGAAAAAAGCTTCTAGCTTCAATTAATCCTCTCTAGGTATCTGATCACCTGAGGAAGCTGAACTCAAATGCACTAAGAAGTACATGGTTATATATAGAACTTGTAAGGTAAGTCTTAACATGGAAATTAGCTTCTAGTCTATACTTACTATGGCATGTTTTAGCATTAGGCACCTTGAGAGTGGTTGGAAAGAGCCAGGGAGACAACACTGCTACCTCATCCCCAATATTACCAGGGTGCTACAAGCCCAGATATATATATATATATATATGTTATGCCCAGTGGCATAACAGCCACTGACCCAAGAAATCTCTGATCCAAATAGACCTGGGCATGAGTGATTTACCCTTGGCATGGTCCCTAAACCATGGGAAAATTAGTTTCCTAGTCTAGCCAGCTACCAGTGTGTGCTCCTGCCTTCCCACCTCTGTGCAGCTGGATGCTTAGAGGGCCCTGGCCCTGTAGCACCCACAGGCTGGGCTACCTGTGCCAGGGGCTACCCAAGGTAGCAGGATAGGCCACCAGAAAGGCAAGCACAGAGCACAGCACTCCCAAGCTGCTGCCTGGACCACCAAGCCTCTCATGATACCTGCTGGGGCCTGATGCCCCTTGGTTTGTCTGAGCACAGCAAGCAGCTGCCAGTGCAGCCCTGCGGCTGCTGCAGGGAGAGCTCAGTGTTGCTTTCATGCTGTAACCAAGTTGCAACCCAGTTCTCTGCAATAGTTGCCATGTCCACCACAAAAACAGGATAAAAATAGGGAGGGACCTTCAATTGCTCCCTTCAATGCTTCCCCCACCGACCCTGCACAACCATGTTTGTTCAAGGTTTTTCCACACACCTGGTGTACACCTGAGGAAGTCTCTCCTTTGCAGGGACATGTAGCAGGACTGTGGTCAGTAGGCACCTGTGAGCCCCAGCCTCCAGCATCACCCCATGGCCCCCAACACCCTCCATGCCCACAGCAGCTGAGCTGGCCAGATGCTGCTTCCAGAGTGCCAAAGGGCAGCAGGCACACAGCAGTGAATCTGCCCCCCCCACCCCAAACCCCTGCAGGGGAGCATCCTTCGGAGAGTGCCTTGGCCACAAGTGAGGGTGTCCGCGGTGTGTGTGCAAACAGACGCAGGCAATACATCACCTCACCTCCTCCTCCAAGGGAGCAGGATGACACGGATGGTCCAAAGCCCAGCACTTCATCCCCAGGCTGCTCCCACTTGCCCCAGACTGCAGGAGGGGCGGGCACCCCCTGCCCTCCCCAGGGTACTTACTCCTCATGCCCTTTGCAGAGGAAGAAGAGGGTCCTCCAGGCCTGCACTGTGGCCAGCAGCAGGGAGAGGAGCCCGGTGAAGATGCTGAAGCGGCAGGCGGCCTCGGGGCCCCACTCCTGCACGGTGAAGCGCTGCCTCTCCACTGTCAGGTTGGCATTGAGCCACATGCCCTCGGTGAAGAGCAGGCACCGGCCGTGGAAGTCGTTGCCATTCTCGGAGAGCGGCACCACCACGATGAAGCTGAAGAGGAAGGCCAGGAAGTAGCAGATGCACTGAGCGAAGAGGAAATTGCTGAGCGCCATGGCCGCGGATCTGCGCAAGCAGAGGGAGGGATGGAGGAGGGATGCAGGAGGGAAGGAGGGATGCGGGAGGGAGGGATGCGGGAGGGAGGGATGCGGGGCTGGAGGAAGGGGAGGATGGAGGGATGAAGGGAGGACGCCTGCAGAGGCAGGGAGTGGGGAGGGAGGGAGGATGCGCAGTGCAAAGCAATGCGCTGCCTCCTGCGGGCACGGCTGTTGCTCTCCCGGGCCCGAGCTGCCCCTGCTGATGGCTTCAGGGCTTGCGGGGGGAGCGGAGAGGAAAAGCTGTTGTGGGGGATCCTTCTTCTTTGGGAAAATCTGGCTGCCGAAACACCCTGGCGCCCAGGGGGTTAAATCAGTCCGTGCCTCCCCAGCAGAGCTGGGTACCACCGGCTCTCAGTGGAGTACCCCCTAATGACATAAGACACTCATGTCTCCAGTGGCCATGACATGCACCCCTCCGCCTCAAAAACCAACCAAACAAACAAACAAAACCAACCCCTCCCCCCCAGCTTCATCTTGACTGTTGGATCTCAGCAAATTTTGGTCCCAGTTTCTAAAAATCTGGCCACCAACCTCGGGTGGTGGCAATAAGGGACAGGGTGCACAGCTAGTCTGGGACACCTGTGGACCGAGTGTTTTTTTCCTAGCCAAGCTGGTCACCCCACCCAAGATATTGCAAGTGGCAGCAAGGGCTCACCAGAAGTGGAGTAACTTTTGTTGAGCCTTGGTGTCAGTTAGGGGCTGCCCCGAGCTGGCATTGTCCCCAGGCTGCCAGACAGAGTAGTTGTGAAAGAAAACAAACCTAAGCTCCAGCTGGACATTGAGCTGAGATTGGACCAGCCTACCAATGATATGTTCATGGCAGGAATGGTTGCCACTCACTCATTTCCCAGAGGTGGGTATCCACCCTGCTCTGCATTGCCAGGGACCAGTCCCCTGCCCTGCACCACTCTTAGAAAGACATCAAAACATCCCCTCAGCTGTAAGGCCCAAAACTGCATGGCCAGGATGCAAGAAAGCAAAAGGCATCAGGGAGAGGAACGTGCTTAGTTCCGCCCCCCCTCCCAGCACAAAATTCCAAATTAAACTGACCTCAAGTTAGAGTTTCCCCCCAATCCCAGTTTCATTTTTCCATCTAAACATGATTCCTTTTTCCAACTCAAGACACTGCAATTCATCTCCAGTTCCAGGTAAAGTCATTTCCTCATCCACTTTCCTAGCCACATCCAGTCTGAGATCCACAGCAGGTTTCCGATCACTTGTTAATCCCAGGGCTTTTTGCATTCATTTTAGACACAGTGCCACTTTCTGGGTAGTGTTTAGAGGAGCAGAAGGGGGACTGGGACCCAGAATATACTGCATATGAGATTTCAGGCTTGCATTTCCATTGGACACAAAAACCATTATTTTCCTGTGCTGTTAAGAGGTTACAGACACAGTCCTGAGGCAAATGCTGGAGGGATTCTCAGAGAAGACTTTAAATTACCTTCATTGTAAATCATTTGTAATGCATACTAGCTCGAAATCTTGCTCTATATATACAAAGAAAGTATTTTTTGTGCAGATCCTGCTTCTTGAATAAAAACTTTTGTCAGTATGTATGAAATGTGTCAGGCCATGTTTCTGATCCTTATCCAACTCTGATCATCAAAAATTGTATTTCAATTTTGCAAGACGAGTTATAGAGCACTGACCTGACCCTGAGGGAATAGACATGCACTCCTAACAGAAAAGATTTTGCTGATAGTTCAATCTGGTAGTAAGGAGGAAAGTTTATTGCTCTTAACCTTGCTTCCAAGCAGTGCTGAGTTCCCAAAGGGTTTTGTCCTCTATCTGGAAGGAAATCAGAACTGGATTGAGCTGGAAAACTCTTTTCTTTGAAATCTGACACATCAGATTTGCCAGATAATGTTTTCTGAAGTTAACTTGGGAGGTCAACACCAACATGAAAGCTCTGTTATTGCTTACACTGGAGCCCACAGAAGGGGCCAGCAGATACCAAGGGCGTTTTGCCTTGGGCAAGCCCAATGCTTAGATCTTACAGCAACCACAGGGCTCTGTTGCAGAAGGGTTCTTGCAGAGGTCAAACGTGAGGGTCACTTACAGAGCATATAAAGCTGTCTTTGCTGATGAACAAACTTAAGCAAGCATTTCTCGGAGAGTTTCAGAAAATACAGTTAGGCATTTGCAAATGTTAAGAGCCCCGTCTGTTAACAGGCATGTAAAACAGCTGCACTTACCAGGCTGACAGCCA